>CABFPE010000522.1:86601-99690 GCA_900660155.1 Hofstenia miamia | reverse complement strand
TATATATATATATGCAATGTAATTTACTGTAATGTAATGCATCAACGCTTTACTTACTGTACACAGCGCAAAGTGCCATGTAAAAAGGAAAGTTGGAAAATTTCAATAGAAACATTACTATAGGAACAGGGGAGAGTTCAATTATTAATATATATATTTAAGTGCTGCTGGTAAAAAGGTTTTGCTCTGTCGTACATCTTTTTTCTTATCTACATGTAGAATATCTTTATTCCGAGTATAGTATTGTGTTTGGAGTACTTCATTCTTTCATTACATGCACCGGATGATCATTATTATTATAAATTTATATATATATATATATATATATATAAACATGCTTATATTACAATATTTATAAAATATTTTGTTTGTAATTTATCAAATTAATGCATTATGAATTTCGGTTTAAACTTAATAGAATATTTACAAATCAAAAAATGCATCTTTCAAAAACGTAAATTTGTAAATACGTTCATACTTGAACACCATTTATAATGTTTCTTTTGATACTTGTTTTTAATATGAATCAAATAAAATTTGGTTTATTTTGAAGAATTTTCTGAAAACAATAATTTGGATATGCTTTTAAAAATCTAAATAAAATAAACTATGTAGTAAATATCTGTATTTAAATTGAAAGTTATTGAGCTACCGTATTTGTTTGCTGTTTTCTGTTGGTAGGTTGAGTGAAGCCGCTAAAGTTGAAACCTAGGAAGGAACGAGAATTTGCAACATTCTTTGCCGCACGAAAATACTTCGCTAAACCTAAATATGTATATTTATTCAACTATTTATAATTTAACAATGGCTATTTATAATTCAATATATTTCAATCGTATCGCATGTTCAATATAACCAATAAGCAACGTAGAGTCCTTTTAAAGGACAATTCGATATGTGATATGGCCGGATCTATTTGTGAACATGCTTGAATGCAATGATGGTACTTTCTAATAAAGCATATCGCTCATAGGTGTAAACCGGTCAAGAAATTGCTGACCCGACCCGACCGGTACCGGCACTAATTGAAACCGGTTGACCGGCATTCCAATTTATCTAAATCTAATTAAATATATTCAAGAATATAATATATATATATATNGTTATCATTATTTAGTGACGCAGTTGCTTTAAAAAATTTGACGATTCTAAGTAAACCGAATTGGTAGTAATTATATCTGGTTCTAAATGGGCGATTACCATACTCATGACACAGCAAAAACTAATTTGATATTCACAAATGAGTCTATAATAGACTGCTAAACATAAAGTAAGTTTTCCTATTAAATGTATGCTGCTTTTTCACTGATACCATTGCACTTACAAATGTCAAACTTAGGGTTTCATTTATTATTTTACCTATCAACCCGCTAATCTATTACGTCGAAGTTCCCAAGAGCCATTCTCTTAGTATGTGCGAGCGGCTATGAGCAGGTTCAAAACTTAAAAGTCTGAATAGGTCCTAACCAAAAAAAGACATACAATAACTTTGTAGCAAAAATTAAAATGATGGCCATTTAATGTTGTATTGATGGCTTTGGAAACTTTTTTTACAAAAATATTAAGTACGTCAGCCCATAGGTGTAAACCGGTCGAGAAATTGCTGACCCGACCCGACCGGTACCGGCACTAATTGAAACCGGTTGACCGGCATTCCAATTTATCTAAATCTAATTAAATATATTCAAGAATATAATAACTATATATTTCAAAGCAAAAAAGAGTATGTATCAAAAATGTATTTAAAAACAAAATGAGTGTGTATAGGGCTAGATAATGCTAATATATATTGTTTTCCATTGCCTCCTTCATTACAACGAGTGACTCTACAACGTCACTTGTGAGTCGTGCTCGGTCACATGTGACAATTCGCCCTGCTGCAGAGAAATGTCGCTCTGATTCAGCGCTAGCAGCCTGAACGACAAAAACTTTTCGCGCAATTGCGGAAAGTAGTGGAAATTCCAAAACTTTCTTTCTCCAGAAGGATAGTGGATTTGATTTTTTAAAATCACCAGTTTCAAATGAGTTGGAAAGGTAATTGTCAAACTCTTTGTGAACATCTGCAATAAATAATGTTCTACTGGTAGATGATTCACCTGACATGGGCGGTCTATTAATGATGTTAGACAATAAGTGGAATTAGTTCATAGGAAAGTGGAATCCCGCCATGCACGACTTGTGATTGTTAAATTGAAATTTGCTTGCAATAGCGGCAAATCTAAGTCTTCAGTTTTCAAACATGTATATAATACAAACTATTATTTTATTATGCTATTTGTTTTAAAATAAAATTGATTTTCCCAAACCAAAGCCTAGTTTATTACTATAATTTAGAAAAATTTAGTTGTGACCAGCTGCAAAGTGGCATAATTTATTTTTATTTGACCGGTTTTCGACCGGTTCAAACCGGCCGGTCATAAAATTTCGACCCGACCCGACCGGTTTACACCTCTGATATCGCTATGGTAGAAGTTGAAGATATTCACTATTTTTCTTCGAAAATTTCGAATTTTTAGAAATTCTTTCAATTCTCACCATGATGCAACAACAAACTTTAACTGTTTCTTTATATGTAAATGGACCCTTCAAACCCCAATCCCAATGAGGTGTAGCTCAAAGGGACAAGGACATGTTGCGGATTAGCAGCAGAAATGAAAGAAGAGATTCTATCCCTTGGTGATTCCAGATATCATTATTAAATTTTGACATAAAAGCAATGTGCTAATTAGAGCTGGAAGCCGCCGGCGTCGATCAAATCACGACAGCTTGAAGTGGCGGGAAGCAAAATAATTCTATCTGTAAGTGTAATATTTTATTTGCTCTAATATGCGAGGCAAAATTACAAGTGAACTTAAAGCAGTGATTCTCAACCAATTTTGAAATATAGACCATTTTTAAGATTAATGAGTAATTAGGTAAAAAATGAACATTTATTCAATGAGATGCCTTTGGTTGATGTCGTTCAGTTATTCGCGACTTTTGCTTAGAAATACGCAGTCTGAGGTTTTCAGGCTTAAATAATTCTAATTAACAACTATATGAATGGATTTATTTACTTTGGTGTCAAAACAGCCATGCATATGGTTGGCTTTAAACATTATATAATCAAAATATGTTTTTTCGTTACAACGTTTGCGCTTTAAATTCAAAACATTTCTGATTAAATAGACATATTTTTATAATGGCTTACACATTGCGATTGCCTGATGAAGTAACAAAGAAATCACCAGTTTTCCAATACTTTGGGCATTTAATGGATGGGGAAGAGCGGATTTCTGACCTTTTTATTGCAATTTATGCTTCGAAAATTTTCAAAACAAACAATCTTATATGAAATCTGAGCTGCTATTTCGCTATAGGGCATTAACAGCAACTGGTTCATATCGCACTCACTTACTGATAAACATGTCATTAATAACAACTTGGTTGATGCAAGTAAATTGTCTTCCTAATCTATATCGTCATTTTTAAATCAAGACAGTCAAGATTATTCTCGTCATCTGCCTATGTAAAGAAAAGAAAGTCGCCTTATAATTGATTTGTATCTGTGGTTTGGAAGGGACTGCCTTCCGCTTTACACTGTTAAAAGCCTGAATTAAGCGATTTATTTATAAAATATATACCTAATCAAGATATTTTAAGTCGAAACATTCGTAATCATAGTAGGGACGCTGATTTCTTTACGTAGCACCACACAGGAGAAGCCATTGTTGAAATATCTGAATATAATCTTCAATCAAAATTATAGGTGCACGTTGCTGATCTGGCGAGCAAAAAGAAAGAGTTTGAAAACGTATAAGGCAGAATCAGCCTAGGATGCGACAGTCGTGGCTTGTACAATTTAATTATTCTGGGTGGAAATAAACCAGTTAAAGCAGCTACTAATTTCTTCATTACGTGCAAAATTATTGTAAAAACACTGACATATCGAGGCCTAGTAGTATCTCACGAGGACCAAGTCTCTTTTATTGATGATGTTGATGTGATTAGATGAAAAATTTCCAATCGAAATGATTGAAATTTTCACTGGAATAAAATTAATCATAGTATCTACACAGTGGTCTTCAGCCTTTGATATGCTAAAAAGTTTAGTTGTTTATCTTACAGCATGTAAACAAGTGTTGTCACGAATGAAACGAGATGTCTTGATTCTAACAGAAAATAATCCAAATAATTAAAGCACTTGTATAGAGCTTCTTTCAAACTTCGAATACATAAAAAGGAGCTCAAATGTAGTAAGTACTTAACTTTAAACTATGAAGTTCTATATTGTGAAGAATTATTTGATCAAATTCAACTAGACAAATCTGATTGCTCAATGATAAGTGATTTTAAAAACATCAATGTTAAGGAAATAGGACCCAAGAATGCCCAGTCTACGACTTCATAATGCTGCAGCTCTCTTTGATTTTGCTATGAAATCGTGATCCTTGCTACACTTTTTATGAAAGACAGCAAAATTTCTCCTATGTCATTCTTAAAAAAAATTACAATTGATTTTGAAATATCACTTGAAACGCGTATTGAAACGCTCGTGCACAAGATGAAAAAGATGTTCTAGTATACAGCAGTAAATTTGACTAGAAATATTTCCAGTTGAAAGTGTAGCAAGCGAGAATATTAAATTTCAAAAAAGCAAATATATATATATATATAAATATATATATATATATATGTAAAGGAATGGATTATGATAAAACAAAAAAGCATAACTATGCTGTATAATGGTGAAATACACCATGCCAGCAGAAGGGTTCCATAAAGGCTTCAAGCTCTAGTGTCAAAATACGGGTGTTTGCTTAAAAGAGGTTTTGTAAGCATTCACTGTGTGCTAACAGTATTCTTTTATTTAATTAGAATTCGCATATTGAATATTTCAAAAAACTATAGATCTTTATAATGTAGGTAATAAAGTCATTTTTACAATTTTTTTTATTGAAAAATCTGAAAATATTTAACATTCTTTTCTTAGAATTGAACAATATATTACAAAGTCCAAGCTCATATTCTATCTATAATGCAAAAATAATGGACTCGATTTTGTTGTGGTTCTATACACTCTTTTGCATTATGTGTTACCATGCTTTGAATATGCTTATAATATTCAATGGTTTATTAAGGAGTGTCATAAGCTAAAATTGTGAATAAATATTATTTTACCAATGTATGATAATCACATATATTAATTATTTCGTTCCTAAAATATTAAAACACAACATATGGTTTAAAGTTTATTCATTTATTAAATATCTAATACAGCCCATTGAAGTCCCCGTGCATAGCACGGGCAATTTCTTAGTGTTAGTAATAAAAACAACAAAAATTTCGAAAAATATTGTGTAAATCAATATTTGGGAACTAAATTGAAATGCGCCTAATTGAAAAGTCAAAATTCAATTTTTGTTTTAAATAGTGATGCGATGATAATACAAATATTGGTGAGAGCTAAGTTTTGCAAAATGCCACTCACAGCACCTTTGTTTACAATTAATATAAATATAGATTAAACTTTGCGCTAAGTGCTTTTGATAAATACATTAATAATCGAGTTAAATTTAATGTTGAATTCTCCATAGTAATTTAGTGTGGATGCAAGAGCGAGCTTTTGGCATTCATAAAGAAAGCGAGCTTACGCTAGCCCTAAATCTTGAGTGGTGACACATAGAGTTTGCAATATTTTCTTGCAATTGATTTAAGAGAGAGTGTTCAGACAGCGCATTTGTGCTTGCGATATTGTCTAGCAACGTATTATGCAAGGGTGCTTACACAGCGCAGTTGTGCGAGCTTTATCGCAATCCTAATTAAATCCTAGCGTGAGAAATATTTTCTAGCACATGTTGAAGGATATGTTCACACAGAAACGCGATTTTAAACTTGTTAAATATTATCGGCTCTATTGTACCAAAAACTGTTACCAAGGAAGTTCTTCAAATACCATTTAAATAATGGTACATGTAGTTGATACTGCTAGTGTTAATACTTATCTTCTTGTAAATTGGCTTAATCTTAAGTCTTTGTTAGTCGTAACTTAAATAGCAAGCATTGTAGGATAACCAATGGTCCATTAATGGTATCAATCCCCAAAAATTGCTATTCATTTTCCAACCATAACCAACAAAACAAAGTTTTAAAATCCTTAAACTTCCGCAATTTTGCAAAGAAATTATTTTATAATTTTACATTACATTACATTAAAGTTTGATTTCAATTTTCAAAAAGCATTATTTGTCAGTTTCTTATAGGGAATTAGTAGTGCGACAAAGGACCATTAATGCATTGCTGTCTAGCGAACAAATATTAATAATAATGATTTACAATTTTGCCCTATCAAATTAAAACTTCATAACAAATGAAATTACCTTACCCTTCAGTAGTTGATGACACAATCTAGTGTGCCAGCTCTTGCTTTTATGAGCACTGTATAAAAATTCAATAGTTTCCAGCAAGATGATCAATCTTTGGGAGAATGTGCTATGCACAATTCCAATTGTGCTTTGAACTCAACCAAATTGTGCCAAGTTGCGAATTACTATAATGTTAGCCATCATCAGTGAACAGATGGTGGGAAACATGCGGTATTTGTGGCCACTGATCCCACCATTGAACCATTGGTGGACTATTGGCGGCATCACTGGCAACATTAGTAATCATTAATCAATGAGTTGATGAATACAAATAGAACTCACTTCACTATATTGATTCCTTTAGATCCGCTTAATATAAAACAGGAAATAAGAAATTTTTTGAAATTTTAAATTCGTAAAAAAAGTTTAAATATACCTGTTAAATGAATTTTTAAATAATTTATTCATGATTATTTGGACATCTTGAAATCAACTATTTTATAATAAAGTTAAAATTGAGATAAAAGATTTTTCACGATTTAAGAAAGCATTATTTCAAAATTGTAATTAATTTTAAAATTTTAAATTTTTGTTAAAATTGGCAGATTTGTAGGCTTATTGTTATCATTTAAAAATTCATTCTTTAAATTTTAAGATATCCTTTTTGTTTGGCTTTTGTTGTTTAAAATGCAATGTATGAAAGTTCTCATTTTACATATTAAGCTAATGGTTTGCCATTACAAAACCTACCGTGTGTTACCAATGGCACATTATTGGCTCCCCAATGGGTCCCTATCAGATATACATCGATGGCCCATTAATTTCCTAGCGGTCATCTGCCATTAATAGCAAATATAATTGCCAATTAATGGCTTGCTATTTTGGAACATATTTAGTTTGAAAATATAAAGTTAAATATCATTGAAGATTTATCAAAATATGAATATCATAAAATAATGCTAGGTAAATAATGTCTAAATTGAATTTAAATTATGTTGAATAATATGAGTGAAATGTCGAGCAATTTCATATAATTACTTAAAAAATATTACAAGCTGTATGAAAAAATCCTTTATAGTAAATTTTTTAACGTCAGTTATTGTTTACTTAGTATATTATTTTATAGTAAATAACGACGTGTTTAACATTATATAAACTGATTAGCTCTAATTAATTAAAACATAGCTTTATATTCGTTCAGAAATAATTTTCAAATTTGCAGCATCAACAAGCTCGCGCTCTGAGTGAACACTCTCGTATTAACCTTTAGCAGCTTTTAAAGGACAACCCGCTTTTACACATTTACAAAGAATGTTCTCCAAGCCTATTGCCAAATTTAAGGAATGGGTTGGTTTATTGCGGTATATACTTTAATGTAATATTGAAAATTTCTATTAAAGCGCATTGCTGTTTCTGGGGTTATTAACAAGATTAACAAGTTTTCCTTGAAAATTTCGAAATGATCCAAAGCGCTTTCTGTGCAAATGCAATTATCTTAAAACAAGTGCTTAAGAACATAGCAAGCACACGCCCTCTGTGGGAACGCTACCATTTTAACTCTACGAGCCCAATATCACAATCTCTCTGTGTGAACACCCCCCCTTATTTCCTCTTGTCTTAAGATCAAGCTATCCATTATTGCTCTCTTTCTGTGTGAATGGTACTATGTTAAAACATGCTTCAAATACAAGCAAAGTTTTTGTGTGAACGCACCTTTAAAAGACATAGAAATAGAATTTTAGCTGTTTTCACAGAATGTGTGTAAAGTTGTATTACCTTTATTTCCTTCTTCTTCAACTGTATGAATCTTTGATGCTGTAATATCTTTGAAAGAAATTAGAAACAGCATTGTTTCACCCATTTCATTTGTAATTGGAATTAGGCTAACGAAACACCACATTTGGGTCTCTAAATGTCAAAATTAAAAACGCAAGAATTCTAGAACAAATAAAAAATGAATTTTTTGATTTTTGGTGAAATTGCAAAAGAAAAAATTGTTTAAAAAAGTAATTGTATTCTCAAAATTGTTGAGCATATTGAACATACATTGGATTTAATAATTTTATAAATATTTTGTTAGTCAGCGTGGAGACTGGATATGGCACCGGTTAAAACTTGTACACTTATTCCCATATAATTTTACATAGAACAGAAGCCCGGCCATTTTTACTAAAATTTTTCTTTAATTGTTCATCTTGATTGATGATGTTGTGCATCTTCGAAACTTATAATAAAATCCACACACTGAAATTAATAACATAGCGTGAATTTTAGAAGAGTATGTAATAGTAATGTAAAAATGCAAATGCATATATTATTTTTAAGCACACTGCCTATATGACAAAATTCACTGCATTTGGACTGATTTGCGAAATATTATGTTGTTTTAAAAATTCGATCATATTTATAATATTTTAGCCCAAATCCGGCATGGACCCTGTTCATTACTGGCACAGAATCAATTGAAGTTATTGATTTTGAAAATTTCATTTAAAGGGAGAGGGAAGGAAGATATTTTAAATTTTCAATTTTCCAATTTAGATCTTAAAACAGGTGGTTGTAAATTTCAAAGAAATGCATATTTTTCCACTCATTTAAACTTTTAACATTTTGGATTTTCATAGCTTCATTGAGTCAATGATTACTTTTGGATGATATTCTAATGTATTGTTGATAAAACTAAGACTTTGTACTTACTGTTTTTCATATTAAGACTTATCTCAAAATTTCCACCAACCCCATCATCTAAACATGTCCTGTAATTTTTCAAATGTTCAGCATTAGTTTGTTCTCCCTGCATAAATTTGAGATAAGACGATCGATACATTAAATCACTGCGTGGAAATCCGATTTGTTGGGAGAAAATGTCATTGGCATATACAATGGGAAAATCCAAAACTTGTGCATTGGCAATGAGGAAGGGCAAATCTATAAAAAAACAGCTTAAGTGAAAATAATTACAGAAATGTATAAAATGTACCACAGATATTCACAAACATTCTGCATTTATTGTAGTCAATTCACAAACTACAAGAGATCACTAGGTTTAGTGGACTTCATTTTTTCCGCATTCTAATTATCCAATGATTAAGAAGAAACTTGTAAAGCTAGTGTATGTTGTATATTGAAACCAAAGGTCTTTGAACAATGACACATAAATCAATGCCAAGACAATATTATTTAAAATGTTGAATTTGAGAAGTCGAAATATATTTAATTATTTGTTTCTCAATATTGATATTTTAATGAAATGCTGCCCATGAGGTTTGCATGTGTGAAATCCTATTCAATTAGATACAAATATGAATAATATCGAATTTGAAAATATAAATATTTTTTATAAACCAACTCTTTGTTAAATTATCTAAATGGGTATTAAGTACAATTAAAAATTTTAAGAAATGGAAGCGTACCCTGTGGTTTGTTGCAATTGAGTACTGAGAAAAAAGTTATTAAAATGTTATCAATAGACTAGAACTCGACAACCCCACCTAACTTAGGTCACTAAAGTTATTTTTCCATCATTTTTCCATAAAGATGCTAATTTCAAACGAAATATGAAAAATAAGATCCGTATTAATAATAATTTCTCGCAATTAACTACACAAATTCTTAAGAAATTCATTTAATGGAACATTTACTCAATAACTTGCAGTTCTTATTCTACATAGTAAATTTTGAAAGATGGGAGGTAATGTCAGTCTATACACTTCAAACAAAGAATTAAAATTTGAAAAACTATTGCATAACATTTTAACAGTCTGTTTATACAATGCAACCATTTCATAGTAATATGAAATTTGAAAATTTTAAACTTGAAAATGCTTACTTTGTTCATTTGCCTTTTTTAAGACAACGTCCAAAAACGTATTCTGCGGTGCAAGTAGGCCTCTTCGAGATCCCGGCATTTTCTATAGTACATTCCAAAATCGTTTTCTAAATGAAGAGTAGGTAAGTAACTCATGAATGTTTGAACTTAATTTTGATTAAAACTGTCCCATAAATTTATATTGGTTTGAAGAATTTAAAGATTTGAAATATGAGGTGGGTTTAATCACCAGTGAGTAAATTTTGAAACAGCAGTTTTATTCACAAAAGCGTACAAACATTACACTTTTTCAAAAATATATTTTCTCATTTCTACATAGTGTACAAGCATCTTTCTCATTCATTAGAGGAAATGTTTCCAATTAGAGGCATTGGTTGATATTCGCCTATAATGCTGCTTTTCATGCGTGGATATGGAAAGAATCCCCGGCTGTAGGGTGGATGTTGAATATCCTTCACTCAACTCTGGTCTTATAAGGTGTTCCACATACTTTTATCAGCCGATTTTAATCGAAAATGCAATTATTTTCGTTCACATTGGCGATTTTTAATCATCCAACTGATTTTTTATCAGAAAATGCGGAGTTGGAATAGCGTTCAGACTATCTATTTTTTATCAAATGATAAATTATCATCTTTTGATTGACGGTAAGAAAAGCAACATCTGTTTATGGATTGGTTTGTCTTGGAATGTAAACAATGTTTACATATTTTGAAGTTCAAATATTTCAAAGACAATAATTTACGTTTTGGAAGTCTGAGTGTCCTGTAATTCCTGTAAATATTTCGAATACTTGAGCATAGTGTAGATAAATATAGCATAACATTGCTGTGTTTAACTGTATGCTTTCATATCAGAGAAATATAAAACTGGTTTTATAGTATACCCTTAAACCGGGGTGAAGAAGTAAAATTCTACTTGAATACTATTTCATTTCCTCCTTTAAATTTTCTTATTTCTTATTGAAAATACCTCGTATTAAGAAAGTTTATATATTGGAATATACAATGGATTACATAAGATTAGAATTTTAAACTATTTGAATATAACAGGAGAAGTATTTAAATTTTGGAAGGAAAGAAGGGTATTAAATGAAATTAGAAAACTATCTATGTATTAATATATTCAATTGTTACTATTTGAAAATTGTGTTTCATGAAAATATCATTTTCTCTAGTAAAATCGCTTAACAAACTTTAACTGTGTCTTGTTCATGGATCACTGTATAATATATTTCAGTGTGTCATGTTAGTGCCTAAGGTAAATAACTTTGAAAAGGTGTACTATATGTAATATCTTTAAATCTATATTTTCAAATTATACATGCAACTGGTATGGTCAAAGCCTAGTCTTAATGTAGGCTACATTTGGCAAATATTGATAAATTTTGCTTCAAGGAAAGCCTGGTTTCTATTTGGACTCCTTCGAAAACATTGACCTTGAGTAAGACAAAATTTTATTTTTGAATAATTTTTTGAATTTTTTCATCATTGGAAGTAATCAAAATAAATTTACAGAGGTTGTAAGTTGCATATTTTATATATAAATATATGACTTCTATGTACAAATTGTTTTGAAACAACAAGCGACGAACAGTAATATANCTGATAAATTATCAGATGACAGTAATTTGGCTATTTTGCCAAAAAATCGGATGGCGCTTTCAGACTATCGACTTTTATCAGCCGATAAAAAAGCAGATAGAGCGTTCACACTATCGACTTTTATCACCGATTTCTTGACAGAAGATAAAAGTCGATAGTGGGAACACACCTTAAGGTGGTCGACATACTTGCCAAAGCAGAACGTTATCTTAATTTTATTACTACTTTTGCTGCTACATTCTCCGGTATTTTTTTCCTCAATAATTCCCTAACCATTCCCAAAAGTACAAAAGCAGTCTTTGTTGAAATATTAACACTCAGGAATTAGCACTTGCGTACCTTGCAAAGCCATCAGCAGGATTTTTTTCGAGACTTACTTATACTTGCTAACTTTAAATTGGACCAAAACGTTTCGTTCTACTACCAAAATTATTATTACTCTTAACATCACCATCATTATTGTCCTGTAATTCCTGTAAATATGTCGAATACTTGAGCATAGTGCAGATATATATAGCATAACATTGCTGTGTTTAACTGCATGCTTTCAGATCAGAGAAATAGAAAACTGGTTTTATAATATACCCTTAAACCTGGGCTGAAGAAGTAAAATTCTACTTCACTACTATTTCATTTCCTCCTTTAAAGTTTCTTATTTCTTATTGAAAATACCTCGTATTAAGAAAGTTTATATATTGGAATATACAATACATTACATAAGATTAGAATTTTAATCTATTTGAATGTAACAGGAGAATTATTTAAATTTTGGAAGGAAAGAAGGGTATTAAATGAAATTAGAAAACTATCTATGTATTAATATATTCAATTGTTACTATTTGAAAATTGTGTTTCATGAAAATATCATTTTCTTTCGAACAATCGCTTAACAAACTTTAATTGTCTCTTGTTCATGGCTCACTGTATACTATATTTCAGTGTGTCATGTTAGTGCCTAAGGGAAAGAACTTTGAAAAGGTGTACTATATGTAATATCTTTAAATCTATATTTTCAAATTATACATGCAACTGGTATGGTCAAAGCCTAGTCTTAATGTAGGCTACATTTGGCAAATATTGATAAATTTTGCTTCAAGGAAAGCCTGGTTTCTATTTGGACTCCTTCGAAAACATTGACCTTGAGTAAGACTAAATATTATTTTTAAATAATTTTTTGAATTTTTTCATCATTGGAAGTAATCAAAATAAATTTACAGAGGTTGTAAGTTGCATATTTTATATATAAATATATGACTTCTATGTACAAATTGTTTTGAAACAACAAGCGACGAACAGTAATATATATATATAT
>CABFPE010000522.1:45560-58331 GCA_900660155.1 Hofstenia miamia | reverse complement strand
TATATATATATATATATATATATATATATATGTTTGCTTAGGCTAATTATAGAAAAAACTGTGGATGGCTCGAAATATTTTGGAAAATTGAAAATTTCCAATATTTGCTTTGAATAATAGTTTTCTTAAAAGCATTAATTACAGTGTTGTGGGACAGTTAAGACTTTAATGCAGCTTAAATTTAGCTATACACTCAACCAGACGTGCAACCGAGATAGGCACGTGACCCTGCTAAATGTCTAATTGAATAAATTTTCATAAACTGAAAATCAAAAAATAAATGTATAAGGTACAGGCAGAATCAAGACCTAAAAATATATTTCCATGACTACACTCAGCAACGCGACGATAGGGAAATTCTCGAAAATTTACTCATTATTTCTCACCGGTGATCGGACGCCTGATGTCAACAATGTAATTCTAACCCATCGACAATTTAATCTTCAAATAAAATATAAAATTAGTATCCGGTTTAATTAGCTATACCTTGTTACCTGCCTGTACCTTATATATATATATATATGTATATATATATATATATTTTAATTAATATTACATGCTAGCAACTATATATGAAATTACCAGTATTAGGCTTTTCAATAATATGCAAGGTCATAATTATATGCACTTTTGAATTGAATGTCACTAATACACCTCTGTCAGTAAGCATCGCCCTGCCCCTGCCCCTCCCTACCATTCTAATTTCTAATATTGGATAATTTTTAGAAAACTATGATCAAGAAATGCTTGTTGCTAATAATCAATCATGAGATAACATTCCATAGAGACAATGTATATTACTGCAACACAATATTTAAATGAATAAAAATAATTACTTGCCATGCGTGTTGGGATTCATTTGATTAAATTGACTAATTTCCCCTCACCAGTATTGCCCAAATCTGTTGAATGTGGTGAGGTATTTGTACTTTGAAAGTAATTTGCAGGATGTCTATGGCTCAATAGTGAGCAATCCCTACACATTCTCCATGGAGTTTAGGATTAGAATCCTTTGTATGGACCACGGTTTCACATCAAACCCTTGCTAAGCCAGCCAATTCCTTACTTAATACTTTGTGAATATTCGCATTGTCCTGCTGTAAAAGCAAAAATATGCAGCTATGGACAATAGTTACTGACATGTGTGTATATCGAAATTGCACTACAGTGTATGAAGCAATGTAAAAAATAGTGACTCAAAATTTATAAGTGTTGCCATTTATAGCAATATCTGGAGCTGTTTGGTAAATGCTTGTTTTTACTAATGCTTTGAAAGTAAATGAAAATTACCATGCCGTCATTTGAAAAATAAATTCTTTATATAGTTGCAATTTTCTAAGATTGTTTGCCGCAATACAGACATTTTGACCATAACTTTTGACAGTTCCCAATAATTCAAAATTAATTTATCCAAAGAACATTTTTTGTTCTTTCTGTATTCAAGTCTAATACGAAAGTTTTATAAAAAAAGATTAAAACGTTAACAAAATAGTATACTAGAAAATATGGCATTTTCAAAGTTTTCAAGAAAGCCTACTTCGATTTTTTTTAGTAAATATAAAGAAATTTCTATGAAGAGATCCCAAAAAAGTCGACAATAAGGAAATATGTTCTAATTACATAAACTCAGTCATAAATTATTACTTAAATATAATCTACATGTAACTGAATTTAGTTAAGCACATTCATTGTTTATAATTTGTTTCAGTTAAGTTGTAGCCATCGTTTTTTATAGATATCATCTTGGAGAATATTTATTTTTAAACATTACTAACATTTTGTTTAGATTTGTAGGAAAACGTTTTGTGCACTCTAAGTTCTGCATTAAATAAATATTTTATTTTTTGTATAATTCCCTTTAC
Organism: Hofstenia miamia; assembly: GCA_900660155.1. Taxonomy (NCBI): domain Eukaryota; kingdom Metazoa; phylum Xenacoelomorpha; order Acoela; family Hofsteniidae; genus Hofstenia; species Hofstenia miamia. The sequence continues at coordinate 56,469 of CABFPE010000522.1, read as the reverse complement.
TTATTATTTCAAATCATGTTAATAATTGTTTTTTATATTTTGTTAATATAGCATCACGTGTTCAGCATAAAATAGTTAGATTAGTTTAGTGCAGAAAATAGACGGAAAGGATTTTAAATGCCACATAAACTAAAATTGCAAGCTAATATCAGTTCAGCAGGAAGCCTCCTCCTTACATTTGCTTAAGCTCACTTACAAACATTTCTCTCCTTAAATATTTTCAATGTACATTAATAAAAAAATATAAAGACATGTCTGCGGGTTTCTCCTATTTATGGCAATATCAACACAACCTATCCTAAGGGTATGTTCCAACTATCGACTTTTATCATCGGGCAAAAACTCGGTGATAAAGTCGATTGTGTAAACAATATATGTGCCGATAATGTACACGATCTAAAAGTATTTGCTTACTTCAAGTGGGAAACTGAGTTGCTAAATGTTGATTATAGAAGTTAACATATTTCAACTACAAAATATGAAAGCATTGGTTACATCCCAATAATTGAAAGATATTGTTATTTCTCCTCTATTCAAATTCCATAGGTTATGGGTGCATATGTATATATATATATATATATATATATATATTTTATGCCAGCACTTAAGAAAAGGCCGATTTTATTTTGAAAGATAAAAATAGATTATATCTTTTTTAATTTGAATGAGATGCTAGTTTTTAAAGATCTAGTTAAAACCGGTTAAAATCGGGATAATATAAGAAGAAATCCGGTCCGGTTAATCCGATTAAAGAACCGTGGAACGCACAGCACTATTAGTTGACACACTTTTTCTTTTTGAACTGATTGACATTTTATAATTTCTTTATGGAAATCCATTGCGGAAACAAATCGAGACAGTAAATTGAAGTTAGGCTCTATGTAAATAACGCAGAAACCAAAAAAATTTATGATTTCAAAAACGTAATAATAGTGGTCACTGAGGAAGTTAAGTGGAAGATCTTAAAAAATAAAGACATAAAAAGAATTTTATGAATGCCAAATGAACTTAAACCAATGGTTTTATCGATTTACATTTACTTTGTTTCAACTTTTCAAAGGGTTCCAGTATAAAACTCTCCTTTTATGTATTCTAGAGCATTGAACTTTTAAGTGAATTCAGTGGTGCTTTATAGTCAAAAGAAATGTCATATTTGAAACCAAGACACATAGGTCAATTCCATAGAAAATAGATGTATATATATATATATATATATATATATATATTTATTTATATATATACATATCGACTTCGTGATCTTAGAGCTGAAAGATTTATGAGGCAATCATTAATGAAGATCAACAAAAAAACTTTCGAAATTTAATAAAAGAAATGTATGTAGGTACACAAAATTGAGTAAATAAAAATTTAGAACTTTATGAAAGATTTTATCTATTTGAAATATAATCTATCAACAACAATGCGAATTCAAATATGCTGGATTCTATGCATCATTTTCTCTTAAATTTGATAATTTTTTTTGCTAATTCATAATGTAGATTAAGACTAGAATGACAGCCTTTGAGACAATTTTTGTAGTTTTGTAACACTGCAATCATTGTAATCAATTAATTTTGAAAATCAAAAATATAATTCGTTAGCCGGATTTTAACATGATTAACCGGAACCTGCAAATTAAACGGCTTTAACCGCACCGTTTTAACCGGATTTAACCTGACCGGATAAACTGGAGCGGATCCAGCACAATCAATTAATAACAAACAGTTCAGCAGAATACTACAATCGTAAACAATGATGTAGCCCAAATGTTTTTCAAGGTAACATCTATCAAGCGTTTTTTGGAAATGAAAAAATGAATGCTCAAAATTCACTAGAAGAATAAATAAGAAATTCTCCAATATCACAGAATTTATAATCTTCGGGAAATTATGGATTGATAGGCAGGTAATCTGAAAATTGCAAGCAAACAGCTGTCCCGCTGTTTAAATATTCGCATAAAATGGCGTCAGCTATGACGATAATACTTTACACCGACAATGAAACAATGCAATTAATTAAAATGCAACTTGTTTTGAAGATTTGCTAAGGAACCTGAGTTTCCCGCAAAGTACTTCTATCCAAGCTAACATAAATAATTTACAATAGCTTCCTAGTTTAGCATTTAAACACATCTTGGAAAATAGGGGTTTAAGTAAGTGCCGCAGTCGCAGCCGCAATACTTGTTTGATATTTATTCATTCATTTGGAAATAAAATATATAAATATCACAAGTAATAATAAAATTGTGTGCATTACTAATGTAAATAATGTGAATACGTGCCATGATGAAATATATTTATATTCTGAACTAGAAATAACAAATATTAAGCAAATTATATTCAATGTTTTTAATTGCAGTTTTGCTGAGCATTAGAGTAAGTTCAAATAAAATTAATTCAAAGAAATTGCGGCTTTTCAACTAATTTTTCAAATTTATTAGCAAAGTTCCTCAGAAATAGAAAATAATTAATTATTGGATGTCGCACTTACCCAAAATAGAAAACGCTGTAAATTGCATATGATTTTCTAGAGATAATCAGAGGGAGATGACGACAAACCTTTTGAAACAAAATTTTTTAGAAAAGAACTAAAGAAATCACCTCTAGTAAAACAATGTACCCTAGTAAACAACAACACATTCATGAATTCGAAACATGCATCCAATATTGAACACCTACACAAAATTTATTTTTATTATTATTATATATATTGTGTGAATTAGTTTTGTAGCTTTGGATTTGTTTATAATTTATTTATCTGTAAATTTTTAGCAAATAAATGACTTTGTGACTCTTATTATTATTATTATTAATATTATGTAAAAAATTATCTCAGTACTTCTCATACTCTCACTGTGGCATCACTCTCAGTTTGGCGAACTCACCAAATTCAAGGAGTGTGAGAGCTTTCCTCAGCGCTCTAGTTATTCCTAAAGGTGCGTTCAGACGAGAACCTTTTGATGTATATCATTTGATATACGTCAAAAAGATGCTCGTCTGAACGCACATCGTTCAAATTAGCATACATCAAAAAGATGCTCGTCTGAACGCACATCGTTCAAATTAGCATACATCAAAAAGATGCTCGTCTGAACGCACATCGTTCAAATTGACGCACAAACAACTTGCATCTTTTTGACGTAGTTCAAAAGATTCTCGTCTGAACGCACATTATTCATTTGAACGATCAGTAATTAACGATTTTGTTTTGGGGACAGATTGTATCAAGTAGCCGTGAGTCTTAAAATACGAGGATTTTGAAGCTCAACAATTTTACTTCAAAATGAACCCTGACGATATTGAATTTTAAATGTTCCAATTTTCTTAACAAAAGGCAGTTATTCCTTTCAATGAAGCAACATTGATTTTTCGCAAATTTTGCTACTGAATTGTCAATATATTTTACATGCGTGCAGAACTAATTGAAATTACTTATAAAACAGAATTCAAGCATCTATTGAAATTTAATTATACTGTTCAATTGTGTAATTACAACGAAACTTTTAGGACCTCCGAAATCAAAATTTGGGAGTCGGTTGGGTTAGGTTCACATAAAATACTGCGATATCAATTGTATAATTTGCATATACATATATATATATACATATTTATATATATATATGTACACATATATATTATATAGTCATCAGCAAATAATTTGCGGCAAGAAATATTTTTACAATATACAAACTACACTAAAATTATAAAATGAATTCTAAAATAAATATAAATAATTTGTTGGGTTTTTCTTTGTTGCAGTTTAAGTGTAGTTTTTGTAGTATCGCAAAAATAGTTAATAAATAAACAAATATATATATATATATATATATATATATATATATATATGTATATATACTTCAAATATAATTAATAAGTTAAAAAGCGCAAGGTATCAAATTGATATGAAGCCGAGAATATTTTGTTTTATAATGATTATATATCCAAACCATAGGTAATGCTGCTTTGAGTTAGTATAGCATTCATGCTAAAAGGTCATAAATCAATTATTATGAATCAATTGACATAGTTTATATATCAAGTTGCTACAATGCCAAAAAATTACATTGAACTGTTATTTTTTGAAAAAAATGTGCTGATGTTGACTCTTGCCAATCGTTTGGATGAAATTTGAACTATATAATTCAACTTCTTATCTAGTTCAATATAATAGTTAGATTTTCATAAAAGTATTTCTGAAATATTATGATCATCCTATGTTTTGCGTTTTCATCTTTTTTTGCGTTTTTAAGTGGTTTTCTTGTGTAACGATGTCAATTTTGCGCAACGATAAATCTAATAATATCACATATAATAATGAAGCGATTAAATTATTTTTATGAACGTAAAGTACATTGTTAAGTTACTTATTGGCGGACCTCAACAATTGGAGCAATCGTCAAAATTCTTATCTATAGGACAGAATTTTTTAATTCATGCATGAATCATTTTTATGTGAATCAAATCTGGCACACAAGCCAAGTACCTTCTCCAGATAATTGAACTTCAATATACGACATGTATGTTACAGTGATCCTTGGTTTGACACTATAGAATAAAAGCCCTTATTTATTGTATAAAAGACGTTAGCTTCTATATTGCATGCGTCAGTGAAGTAAAGTTATGTGAACTGTTTGTGAATCATGTATCCTTCAGCATTTTTACAGCTTGCAGTGTTTTTATAGAAAAACAATGACGAAATCCAAATAATCCTATTAACAACTACAAANATGTGCTGATGTTGACTCTTGCCAATCGTTTGGATGAAATTTGAACTATATAATTCAACTTCTTATCTAGTTCAATATAATAGTTAGATTTTCATAAAAGTATTTCTGAAATATTATGATCATCCTATGTTTTGCGTTTTCATCTTTTTTTGCGTTTTTAAGTGGTTTTCTTGTGTAACGATGTCAATTTTGCGCAACGATAAATCTAATAATATCACATATAATAATGAAGCGATTAAATTATTTTTATGAACGTAAAGTACATTGTTAAGTTACTTATTGGCGGACCTCAACAATTGGAGCAATCGTCAAAATTCTTATCTATAGGACAGAATTTTTTAATTCATGCATGAATCATTTTTATGTGAATCAAATCTGGCACACAAGCCAAGTACCTTCTCCAGATAATTGAACTTCAATATACGACATGTATGTTACAGTGATCCTTGGTTTGACACTATAGAATAAAAGCCCTTATTTATTGTATAAAAGACGTTAGCTTCTATATTGCATGCGTCAGTGAAGTAAAGTTATGTGAACTGTTTGTGAATCATGTATCCTTCAGCATTTTTACAGCTTGCAGTGTTTTTATAGAAAAACAATGACGAAATCCAAATAATCCTATTAACAACTACAAAAACAGAAATTTATAACGAATCGGATCTTTGATTTGCTCACAAATCACTGTATATCGAAAATGGATAAAAATTTGCGAAGGATCACCTTAGTCATTGATGAATTTGCAGCTCCAGACAAAAAAAATGAGAAAGAGAATTTATGATCTCTTAGAAACAAAAACACCCAAAGTAACAAAATTTATATCTATCGATTGCAAATTAAATTTTCTATAAGTTTATGTAGAAGAAACTAAACAATATTGCCTCCGAAGGGAACAAATTTTAAAAACTCTAGCAAGTTTTGCTTCAGTTTTGACATAATTTTTCGATTTCTTTTTTCCACATCGTCTTTCATGATCCGTAGGCATTTTCTATTGGTGAAAGATCTGGTGAGTTGGCAGGCCACTGCAAAAGTTACAGATTCTTTTTCTCTAAAAAAATGTTTGGTATGTCTTGCTGAAGAATCCGTACAGTCCAATAACTCTGGTCTGCAAATGGGATAATTTCTGCTAAAATATCAGTATAATTTGCATTTTCTACAGTATCTCCTACCACAATTTTAAGGTAGAAAACTGGAAGCACTCAAACTATTCATTTTTGAAAAAATTTTGAACATGTCTTGAAATGCGATTTGGCTGTCATAGGCCATTGAGAAATGTTATTTTTCTGCGCAGCTGGACCCTGGAATCATAAGTTATAAAAACATTTCGAAAAATCCATGCAGCGGTAATGTTTCATAGAAGCTAAACCGGTCTTTTCTGTTTTTGTGTTGACAGTCAGTCGCGCAGCCAATGAGGGGGCACACTGGGCACGTGCCACCCTCGAAATGAAAGACAAAAAAATTCTGAAGAAAAGTTAAAAATGCTTCAATGCTGGAGTTGACATTGATATCACAATGTTTCTTCCGCTGAAGGGGATAAAATTAATTTGTTTGCACACCAACAAAATAATCCCACCACAATTCACCCCAGCCTTTTTCATGTTTGCCAATTTAATTTTTGTCAAGGAATTTTTTTATCAGCCAATAAAATTCTTTTCTATTTTCAATGAATACTATGTCTATATCGATATATAGTGAATATATCGTGATCTTGAATTAGTTGCTAAAGATGTGCTAGATGAGCTCGCTCTAAAGAGCAATCGAAGATTGAATTTGTTATTACAGTGAATTAAGTTTGTATTATGAATGTTGACTTGTCAAGTTTTGAAAATTATATCTTTTGAATGCGTTATTCTTGTTCAATTTAACAATAGATTTTTAACAGTTAAATAAAAAAAGCATAGGTATCAAAAATTTAATTTTATCAACGTTCAAAATTAAAAAAATCTATTTTGTGCCCATACCGAAACGAAATCCTGGCTGCGCGCCTGTTGACAGTGGCGCTTTTATCGCACGTTTTTTTTTACAAATCGCTGTTTTTGAGAGTGCTGGATGCACTGTCTTTGTTGAGACAACTTTGCTATGGGTTTCTTGAAACTTTGAGTTAAAATGAGCGGTTGATTTCAATGGTTTTTGTAAAGCAACTTGGACAAAACTGTTCCGTTAATTTTCAGTCAATTGGAGGAGTCGGCTGCTTCCTTTCTTCCATCTTAGCGTGTTAGTTTTAGCAACCTTTTGAAGTTTCTGTAGAATGTTTTTGGGTTTATACTTGATAACTTGAGTAAAGTTTTGCGGCCTGTGATTCTATTAGAGTAAAGATATTGCAAAACGTTTTTGCATCTTCATGAGACATGTTTAATGCTATTGATTGTGCATGATCGTCTAAATGTGCTCGTCCAGAGCATGGCATTTTAATGAGGTGAAAAGGCTTGTGTTGAAGGGTTTTTTTATTTGAACATTTTTTAATTTTTTTACAAGAGCTATTGTATATTTTTGAATTGTTGACTACTATTTACTCAGAGAAATTTATTGATTGACATTATAATAAAATTCATCATGGCAAATGGATAATGGATGAAATAGATTTCAAATATATGTTAAGTCGAAAGATTATGTCTGATAGTCATATTGGTTTCAATTCTGCAATAAAAATTTTTTAAATTGACCAATTAAATTATTAACGTTAATTCAAATGTTCAACAAAATATTAAGGAACCAGATCGTACTACAGTTGGCACACCTTTACCAGTACTCTAAACACACACAAAGTTTTCAAATGGAAAACTCACGATGGAGACCCATATTTGACGCAATGGCACTGCGTTTAATGTGGACATTTATCAATTTTTATCGATGACTATACATGTGGTCAATATATGACGAAATCCAGTCTTGGACAAAAATGGATGGAGCGGCTATTCAGCAAATATTGGTTCTATCCTTCATTGAAGTATATTTTAGTTTATTTAAAAAATTGTTTCTTTCACTGTTTTTTTAAAATCAAACTAAAGTAGGTAATAATTTGAATGAAATATGAGATTAAAGCATAAAAATAATCAATTTATAATTTCAGAAAATCTGTAAGACGGAATTTTTGATAAAATATTCCATAAATACCAAAGAAATCAGCAACAATGCTCAAAACATTCCAAGGCATGTGAGTTGTAATATTTGGTTTATTTATAAAAATTCAAAGCTTCATTTTCAGGTTGCATTTTTCCGCCCTAAGGATTCCGTCGCAAGGAAGATGTAATACATTTTATTCTCATATTCTGAAAAAATATATTCTAAATTTGCAGGTTGGGATATTTTAATCAAATTTTTAGAAGGCAAGCGTTCTTAAGAAATGCATTTTAGAAACAGCAAAGTTTTGTGGCTAAGCAGTTTTTATTTGACCTCTTCCAACAGGTTCAAACGGGCTGATCTTAAAAAATAAACCCAACCAAATCGACGTCGGTCTGACCGGTGTGGGTCATGCCGGTAGAACCTTTTGAAGTTTCTGTAGAATGTTTCTTGTCTACACCTATTATCCAACAATATTAAATAGAGTGATTTCATTGTGTCAAGTTTAGCTCAACCTTGGCTAGTTAATTCTTATCCAAGTTCTTGGAAAAATGAGAAAATTTAAAATCAAAAAATTATTAGGAAGAAAATCGAATAGCAATTCATAAATGCACATCAAATCCACATTAACTTCTTGTCTATATCTTCAACTAAGGTATTCCTTTTCAAATTGCTCTTTTACAAACTAAATAGTATATATGCTTGTACATGTAGACAGCTACAAAATTTTGCACATCGGTTCTTCATTTCTTCTAAAAATTCCTTAATTTTTTAATTAGTCTTATCAATTCCAAATTTTTACCAATAAATATAATATACACATTGCTATGTAAATAATATATCATTGGCATGGCTAATCCATTTGAATTTAATGGTCATGTCATTCTCATCTTGGCGATAGCGAATGTTCTAAAATCTTATTAGAATATTTACAAATATGTAAGGTGAAAACTTTAAATTTTTCTACATAAAGCAATCGAGTTTATTGTGTTTTTCTCGACTAGATGAGTATGGCATGACCTGCTAAATAAGGCTAGAGCTATTGCAAATCAAGATTTTTATAATTGTTACAAATTCCAAGAACATTCAATTTTGTTCACTCTTTAATACAATTTTATTTTAATGAGAGAAATAATTTGCTTCAGTAATGTGGAAGATTGAATGTTACGTTAGGAAGTTACATGCTTTCAGCTGAAAAGTAAATTTAGACAAAATGTTTAAGTTATGCTGCAGTCGCTTTCTTAAATACCCCACAAATAGACTACGTCTATATCAATGAGTATTTCAATACAGGACAAGAAGCTTTCGTTTTTAATAATTCACGATAAAGTTTAAATTTTATTACTATAGTAAGCTGCAAAAATTATTCTGCATTACAGAAACTTTTACATGAATATTTGTTTCATTTTATTAAATTATACAGCAATTTGTCAAGTTTCTAATAAATCAGTAATCAAGTAGCAATTTCATTATTTCGGATATGCGTCATTATAAAATGATGTTCCAAATTTATTGGCATAACAACGCCTCTTAATAATTTCATCCTACAGTTAAACAATTTTAATAAAAACTCTCATAAATTAATAAGAGTCTAAGATAATAATTTTGGCATTCTGTGATACCAGAGGATGAAAAAATATTTCACGAAGTGTCAAAATTATTTCGGAAAAAGATCATTTTAACCAATAAAAGCCTCTCAAGACTACATTAGTCATTGGAGCCAACATATTTAAGTTCAATAATAAGAGCCATTAGAAAATTCAATTGAAATGGAACGGTATATTGATTGTCGATCTTGATAATATTAAGAGAATGTGTCGAAAAATTAGTGCGTGAAAATTTATGCAGTATTAAGTCATTAACATGTGTCTTAAATGGAAATATATTCTCTCTATGGAAAATAAAATTCAATTACATTTATAGGTTCAGTGTGAATTAAAAGAGTTATACAAAATATTCACTTAGGACATACTAGCATTTGCAAAATGTTTAATTCATTTCAAGACTCACGCACTAGTTGAATAGAAAAATTCATTTTTCGACAATATATAATAGTATATTTTTGGTCTTCGAAATTAAATATATTTGATTCTACATCTCACAAACTTTCTATAAATCCTAACACTTAAAATTTCACCTGTAATAGTATGGTGATTTTGAATGTATAAACACACCTTCATTTTTCACAATATTTATATATATATATATATATATATATATATATATATTAGAGTGTCTAAAAATGATTACCACTGTACAAACAAAACACATTAAATGATATTACAAATTAAAAATTTAATTAATTTGAGAAATATAATCCCCTCTCGATGAAATGATTTGGTCCAAAGGTTCCTGAATCTTTTTGAGCTCCTTTACCAACGCGCTTCTTAGTTTGACCCGGATCGAGTGCTGCACGGCCTTCATAGGCTCTTCAGGTCCATCAAACTGCTGTCCCTAAACTCCACCTGGATATGGCGGAATAAAAACCTATCCAAGAGGTTTTAATCAGGGCTGTAATGCGATTGTTTTACGATCTGGACCTTTCTAAAGGCCAAAACTGTTGAGTAATTTCGGCTGAATGAGGACGAGCATTATCCATCTGGAAGAGGAGTTCATTCAACTCTACTTTGTTGTTTCTGAGATTTTGAAACCGATGTGCTGTTTCTTTTATGTAATTAACTCTAGAAAGACGAAGTGTGTCAAAATTGACCCAAATTAGAATTTTGTTTATTTGTGTTTGCATTCATTAAAAACAACAGCAGGTATATGCACCACCAAATAAACTGATAATCAATTTGAATTCGCATGTATAATTTTTTTTCATTTTTTGCATAATGTTTTATTTTCAAGTGCTGCATGAAAAAGAATCACTAGGAGCAATGGTCTTTCTAGTGTTAATCATGTAATCTGCATTAACTGACTTCCCGTGGGGTAACATTGACACAGAAAACCTCTTTGGTTTACATGTGAATCTGATTAAAAGCATAGTCTTTTGATTTGTTAACGTTTTCTTAACATGTGTTGGTTTTATTGTTTTTTTGGGAATCCAAACACGTCTCTTATCATTAAAATCTCAAGAAAACCACGATTTGTCCTCCACCAGGTAATTTGACGCCATATAGG
>CABFPE010000521.1:573176-594069 GCA_900660155.1 Hofstenia miamia | reverse complement strand
AAGTGACAGTGGGAGAGTGGAGAATTTCAGCAGAGCGTCTTTATAGTCCAAAGAGGAAATCCATTTGAAAGCACGTTTCTGGAAATGTTCCATGGAGTGGAACAAAGCACGAGAAGGCCACCAACAAGGAGACGCATAGAGAAGAATGGCGTGAGAAATGGACTTGAACAAAGAGAGTTTCACAGCGGATGAGGTATTAAAAGGAACATTATGGAAAAGGGCAAATAGTGAGGAATTAGCTTTATGGAGACACAAAGACACATGTCCAGTCCAATTTAAGTTTGCAGCAAGTTGAACTCCAAGGTGAGTGTGATGTGGCGCAAAGTTCACAGGTAGAGGCAAATCAGAAGGGGGAGCCACAGAAAAGGAAATACCACATCTCTTGGTAGTGCTAAAATCAAGATGGTTGACAGAGGACCAAGTAGACAAGTGCTCAAGATCAGAAAAAATATTATTACAGACTAATTTTCCATTACATGTAAAGACTACACAATGCAATGTCAAACCACGCCCATCATATTTTCCATACATTTGAAAAGCTTACACATACAATGCTTATCTCGTTTTTTCGGGGATTTTTTCAAAAAGTCTTCACTTTGTTTTCAAAACACACTATTTCATTTACAAAAACAACATTTTTGTTTCTAAAAAAGCAAACTATTTTAACCCATTCCAATAATTTGTATGGAAAATATTAAACATATAGTTAAACAAAAAGAGTTCACAATCCACTCTAATAAAAAACGCATTGAATTTTATAGGCAATAGTAAAATGTAATGACTAGTGTACATGTTAAAAAACAAAACTAATTTTAAACTATTTCATTAATACACATGGAAAATATTAAATGTAGAAATTAAACAAAAGAGATCGCAATTCAATGTAATAAAAAATGCATGTTACATGTGAAAAACGAATTTCATCAATTTCCAAAGTATAAAACCAGATATTTAAGTGAGCATGGTAAAGCCCACATTTTTAAAAACAAGACAAAATACATGTATATTATACATGTTCCACTTATAATGGTGGTAAATTACACTATTAAATTTGTCTATTGTATTAGTTTATCATCACCAATGTTGATGTGAGTTCATGTATTGTCGTCAACCACCGTCTTCATTTCCCATGCACAGATAATTTTTCAATGAGAGTTGTTCATCTGATGGAGGGTTACAAGAGTCAAGAATCACACAACATCCAACAAAATATATTTAAGTGTGGTATAAGAGTTATGCATCCACAAAATTGAAATGGAGAATAATTATGCCATGGGTGTATGCAAATAATAATCAAGATTTTTTATAGACACTCTCTTTTGACATATTAAATATCAAATTAACACAGTATTATTGTAAGCCAGAGAAATTGATATTAACAAATATAAAGGGTAATACGTCCTGTGTTTGATTTAATTGCCTCCTATGGTTAACATTGGTGTAATTCCACTTTCTGAACATAATATGTTGAGATAAGAGTTAACTGGCTTTACATTGTAAGAATTGGGAGGGAGCAATGCACTCAATGGTTATCTGCTAACAGCCACAAAAATACTAAATAACATTTAAAATCAAAATCACATTAAATTGTATCACCTCATTTTGAGTGAGTAATTAATGGAGATTGTTTTATATGATGGGAACATGTCTTCTCCTTCTGGTAGAAAAACAATAGAATAAATCTTTCAAACCAAATCATCAGCAATGGTGACATTTGTATAGTTGGAGAAACTAAATAAACCTTAGCAAAATATATAATTAATTTCTGTTAGCATCAAAGAGGCATTCTTTCATCAGTTGATGATGGAAAACTTTTTTCTTTTTTAAACACATGGGGATCTAAATAAACCTTTAAAAAATATAATTAATTTCAATTATGCCATTTTTAAAATAAATTACACATAGAGGGAGCACTGGAGAGAACAGGTTTTTTCAGTTGATGGAGAATCATTCAGCAGAGTGTGGAAGCTAAATTATAAATTGACATTAACTTATAGAATGCCTTCTCAAAATCATTTTGTGCTGCTTTGCATACAATTTTAAAAATGGGGCTTGTCTAAATTCAAGATATTTTTAGGAATTTTTGATTTTCAAACCATGGTCAACATAGAATTTCATGATTTCATAATGCACAATGTAATTTTCTTTTTTGTAAAATGTTTGCACAAGTTTGGGTATGGGTGCTTATGTTATTTTTAATTTATTTGTTATTTCCAGTTGGTATGGTGACAGGTGCTTGTCCTGAACAATCATTTTATGAGGAGCCATCAGAAAATCAAAATGCTCTTTGTGAAGATATTCCAGATATTCCAAATCCACTTCAAGCATGTACCCAGTTTGTGATTCTTGAGGGGTGGACAATATTTCTTTGAGTTTTGCTGAAGACCACATCAGTCCACCCACAGTCAAGCTTAAACTCATTGTTCCCATGTAGAGCCCATTCATATCTGTGAAAAATCTGAAATTTGTCTCCTTCTCAGGGTCCTAGCCCTCCACTAGCAGGTTATTTGCCTTAAAATATCAATTGAAAAATATTGAACACTTGCCTCCTCTAATGCCAGCTTGAATAAAATTCAATTCCATCTTATCATGTATTGGATTGAGTGACACCCCTGTATGTTTTAGCATTGCATGCCAGCTGAAATTGGATAATGTAAAAAAGTGGGTGGGGTCAAGTTTATATGTCACCATGCTTTCCAAATGAAATTCTCTTATCACATCCAATAGTAATAACATGTCCAAAATCAAGTAATTGTCTTGAAATTGTTTAAAATTTTCACACCCACCCAAGACCCATGTGTTGTCACATTTGATATCCAGCTCCTGTTGGGTTATTGGGATTTTACCAGTCAATTCGTCTCTCCAGTACTCCAAATCCAGGAGGCTCAATTCATTAAATTTCTCAAAACTGTCAAACCACATGTATGGAAAGGTTCCTTTACCACGGGAAAATGCTACAGCTTTTTTTTTCCTCATAACATAATTTAAAAATTAATACTTGTCCACTCCAATATTTTTCATGAGGTTTGACAGACTATCACTTATGAACCAGTAACTATCCAAAAATATAAGTTCCTTGTATATGGGCTTGTAAATTCTGTGTTTATCATTATATACATCAATGGGCACCATCAAACTTAGCAATAAGAACACCTCAGAAGTGCATGGAATGCATGATATCTTCTCACCATCTTTCATACACAAATTTTTTAACAGAATATGCATATCATATTTGCTCCCATTATGCATAAAAACTGGTGTAAATTGTGGGCTCTGATTTAAAATATTACAATTATTATGTGTGACGCCTCTTATTTCTCCAGAAAAATGACAATGACATTCTCCTGTGTAAATGAATGTTTACAAAATATACATCTTATTGCTGATGACAACATGACTCTCCCCTGTTCCTCTGATATTATCAGTTCACAATGGCACTGCTTCATCTCATAGGAATGTTTTGCTAATTCACATAAATGATTCCACCCTTGTTCCATACATTGTTTGCCAGTTAATAATTGTTTGCATGTTAATAATTTGTCCACACTACTTGTCACCACATACACATCAGATGGAATTTGCTCAACTTTGCATATAGTATAGCTTGTAGATGGATTAGGCTGCACACTGTGGACCTTTCTGTAAATCACTTCAATATCCAGACTACCAACAATAGGGATGTAGTTTTGAGTGGCATATGGTTTAAATTTGATTTTATCTGATTGATCTGGAAATGTAATGTTTGGTTCTGATACTCCCCTGCATTTATTCTCATGTTTTGATAAATTCTCTCATGTCTTGAAACCAGATAAACATTTTGCACAGAAAAAATCGTGATTTCTATTTTTAAAAAATCAGAGACACACATTCAAATTGGTGATAGTGAGGTAGTGGCTCTTCTCATCTTCTTCAATTAGTAATAAATTGACTGTCTTCTGATGGTGGCATGGAGACATGTACGCAGGAACAAGACAATGATCATTTAGTGCATACACATTGACATTTATTGAATTCCACATCTCAAAAATGCATATGTCATTAATTGACAGTGGGAACATCAATCCAGAATATTTTAACTCAGGAAGAAATTCAATCATGTTATTTGATCACAGTGTTGGACTTCTGTGTGGAGACATGCTAATATGCTATACATGAAACACAAGTTTGATTGACTGGTTTTTGGATTGACTAAGAATTTGTTTCTTTTAAGATGGTCAGGTAACAGAATATAGGATCCTCCATGACTTGGGCAATATTTGGACACTCATAGACCAACTCTATTGGTGTTTTTTAAAATAAACCCTCTCCCATTTGTTGCATAAACACAAATATAATTCAAAATTTCATCAACTAGGTTGTAGAAATTACTTTCCATTAGACCTGATCAAAAAACTGATATGGGGCATGATGAAGGATGGGAATGGTGACCTTTTCTTCATCATTTTCCATGGGTTTCACCATTTCCACCTTGCAGGTTAAGTAAATTTTCACAGAATAATGCATGGAAACCTCATTTGAAATTACCTCATGTATTGCCTTGTAATGGTTTGAGAATGTCTCTTAGACATCAATCAAATTAAGATGGCTGGATAAATAATTTGAAAAAGCACCATGACATGCATTTTCTGATTTGTATATGCTATATTCATGGCTATTGCTGGTGGTAAAAGTTGAAGTTGACAGAATCTCATTTGGATGCTTGCTATCAATATGTCTGTAAAGTGATGGTTTACTCCTGAAATAGGTCTTACAAAACAAACAAAAATTAACTGTTGTTTGCTTATGTCTCATATGAAGGTGTGACCTCACTTGTTTTGGGCGGGGACTCGTGTATGTGCACAAACCACAAAAATATTGGGACATTGTATTTGGTCTAAATAGACCATGTATTAGAAAAGTGGGAAAATATTGATTGAAAAAAATTAAAACATGGAAAGAATAATTTAGATTTTAACATAAAACACAAATCATTTTTCAAAGATGGAATAATTTATGTTTTTTTTGACACATATTTGAATTTTAAAATATATAAACCAGAAAGAGAAAAATATGCATAAACATGTTATAGAGGGAAAATAGCAATACATTATAATCAGTAAGTTAGATAATATGCATGCATGCATTATTTAAACAAATTTATGTTTAATTAAATAAATAACATCTCATAATCACCCTAAAAAACCAGGGTGTTAGATAAAAAATTGACAATGTAACATTTAAAATACATATTCAGTATTTGGTAAAAATTAGATAAATACATGCATTATATGAAATAACTATTAAATTAGATTACAACATCAAACTAAAAAGTGCAGATAAAAGTAAAATTACCCATCATTTAGTGTTATGATTTTGGGTAATTTAAAATAGCAAGAGAGGATAAATTCATATTTTAACTAGTATACACCATTTCTAATTGGATTCATTGGCAAACCCACTTCTTCTTATCATGTGAGAGACTGTGAGAAAGATTTTTTAATTCCCTACTTTCTCTAATTACATTTGTTCTCAATCTAGTAATAATGTAAATTGGTTTTTGAAAATATACAACCAAGGAGTAACACATTTTATATTCTGTAAACCATTAATTTGCTTCTCATTGATATGTAAATAATACACATGTTTTTACACACCTGATTTCTTTTTGAAAAAATGACTGGTGAATCACACCCAAATAATTGTGTTTACCATGTTTTCAAATTAAAAAAACATTGACTGTATTTATACGTGAAAACTTGAAGCCTCATTTTTTTAAAAACATAAAAAGATGGCAAACACAATTTTCAAAAATAAGAAAAGCATGCTATATTGTGTACTCACATGTTTTAAGCATCATAGTTTTTGAGTTGAAGATGTAGCTGTTTAGTTAACATTAAAAAAGCCATTTTGATTATTGTAACTAGTTATCATTTGGTTGACTTGACCTTCAAAATTTTGTGACCAGTCATTGAAAATGTCCATAGTTTGATTAGACTCTTCCAGAATATTGCCAAAGCTAAAAACATTTGTTTTACACATTTAATAATAATAGAATATCTTACATTGCCTCATTGAAGGAAATTTCTGACTCAGTTTTATAAAGATTGTCATTGATAATTTGCTCATATTTGGCATTCCAGCCAGAGAGAAAGTCAGAACCATTATTGAAAGACATTTTAAAAGCAGAACATTGAAAACAAACTAGTTTTATCCAAAGTTGGGATGATAATGAAAAAGGATAATAAAAAATTTTAATGCAAGAGACATCAAGTTTTGATTGGATGGAGAATATCCAATTAGCAATAAGTAAAATCAATTTGAGAAAACTTTTGCAATAAAGTCAATTCATGGTACTTAAAAATCTCAAGTAGGTAAGTTTACGCAAAAAAGCTTTTAACTAATTTGATGTTGACAGGTTCTCCAAGAAAAGCTTTTAAAAAATGCTTTTAAAACTCAACTTGTTTATTTTGCAGGGGGAGGGTTTTAATGTAGAAAGCTTTTAAAATGTCAACTTTTTGGGTGATTGACAGGTTCTCTTTGCAGGATTCTGGATGTGGTGATAAAAAGGTTTTAAATTGAGTACACTTAAATGTGACAGATTAAAAGCTTCTGTCAAAAACATCACTAATGTGTTTCTAGGCATTTTTTGCAAAAAACCCTGGCTGGTAAATGTGGTAAAATTTAAGCATGGTGGTAATTCTTTTCTTAGCATGAGTCATGTAAACAGATTCTCAGCTCTTAGCATAGAGTTAAGTAAATCTATGACCACTTAGATACAATATGCTATGGGGAAACTAAGAATTTTATAATGTTCTAACAATTTTTTGCAGTGTGGAAAATGAATTAATCACATTAGTTGATGATTGGATCAAATGAATTAAGTTATTTTTGATTGGTTTATATGCTAAAAGTGCATAAATAACCTGTGATTTGAACACTTTTTTCAATTTTAAATTCAGTGATGACTCCAAAAGCTGCTAGCAAAACACATTCTAAAAAATCCGCAAAAGTTGAGAAGAGCAAACAAGACGTTTTCTCACAACCCCAGAAATTTGTTTTAAAGCTGGTATTACCAAAGACTGTGTATTCTGTAGAGACTATTGGTAAAGTAATTCAACTGGAGATGGTCAACAGCCTCAATGCAATTTCTGAAGAACGTCAGGTGAAATATATCTCCATTAGAGAATTAAAAATTGGTGAGTGGCAAAAAATACACAATGCATATAGCCTTCAGACAAAGTATGGCCCTGTGGTAAAAATTATACTGGAAAACGGCAACTGCTTCTTCTTACCCAAACATTATGCAGAGAAAGCTACAGGAGAAAAATATAAGATGTTTATCGGACTTAAAATTCGATGTGGCAAGGATAAATCATCAATATATCCAGGTGGCAATGCACAATTACTTATTGCTAATTGGATATTCTCCATCCAATCAAAACTCAATGTCTCCCACATTAAAATTTTTTCATTATCATCCCAACTTTGGATAAAACTAGTTTGTTTTCAATGTTCTGCTTTTAAAATGTCTTTCAATAATGTTTCCGACTTTCTCTCTGGCTGGAACACCAAATATGAGCAAATTATCAACAACAATCTTTATAAAAGTGGGTCAGAAATTTCGTTTGACAAGGCAATGTAAGACATTCTTTGTAAAATATATTATCTAAGAATATTTATTATACAATGTAACAAATTATTAATCAGTTTTTTTACATTGCAATTCTTTATAATATAAATTATGTAATGCAGGTTTTTCATTTAATTAAAAAACAAAACTATTATTATTAAATGTGTAAAACAAATGTTTTTAGCTTTGACAATATTCCAGAAGAGTCTAATCAAACTGGAAATTTTCTATGACTGGTCACAAAATTTTGAAGGTCAATTCGACCAAATGATGACTAGTTATGATAATCAAAACAGGCTTGGTAATGTTAACCAAACAGCTACATCTTCAACTCAAAAAACTATGATGCCTGAAAACAATGCTTCAAACATGTGAGTACACAATATAGCATGCTTTTCATATTTTTGAAAATTGTGTTTGCCATCTTTTACATTTTTAAAAAAACAAGACCTCAAGTTTTCACATATAAATAAATACAGTCAATGTTTTTTTAAATCAAAAACATGGTAAACATGATTATTTGGGTGTGATTCACCAGTCATTTTTTCAAAAAGAAATCAGATGTGTAAAAACATGAGTCTTATTTTCATATCAACGAGAAGCAAATTAATGGTTTACAGAATTTAAAATGTGTTACTCCTTGGTCGTATATTTTCAAAACTCAATTTACATTATTAATAGATTGAGAACAAATGTAATTAGAGAAAAGTAGGTAATTAAAAAATCTTTCTCACAATCTCTCACATGAAAAGAAGAAGTGGGTTTGCCAATGAATCCAATTATAAATGGTGTATACTAGTTAAAATATGAATTTATCCTCTCTTGCTATTTTAAATTACCCAAAATCATAACATTAAATGATGGGTAATTTTACTTTTTATCCGCACTTTTTAGGTTGATGTGGTAATCTTGTTTAATAGTTATTTTATATAATGCATGTATTATCTAATTTTTACCAAATACTGAATATGTGTTTTAAATGTTACATTGTCAATTTTTTATCTAACACCCGGGTTTTTGAGGGGTGATTATGAGATGTTATTTATTTAGTTAAACATAAATTTGTTTAAATAATGAATGCATGCATATTATCTAACTTACTGATTATAATGTATTGCTATTTTCCCTCTATACTGTGTTTATGCATATTTTTCTCTTTCTGGTTTATATATTTTAAAATTCAAATACATGTCAAAAAACATAAATTATTCCATGTTTGAAAAAATGATTTGCATTTTATGTTAAAATCTAAATTATTCTTTCAATGTTTTAAATTTTTTCAATCAATATTTTCCACTTTACTAATACATGGTCTATTTAGCCCAAAGACTCCACCTCAATATTTTTGAGGTTTGTGCACATACACTAGTCCCCGCCCAATACAAGTGAGGTCACACCTTCGAACAAGACATAAGTGAACATCAGTTAATTTTTGTTTGTTTTGTAAGACCTATTTCAGGAGTAAACCATCACTTTACAGTCATATTGATATCAAGCATCCAAATGAGATGTTGTCAAGTTCAGCTTTGAACACTAACAATAGCCATGAATTTACCATATGAAGATCAGAGAATGCATGTCAGGGTGCTTTTTCAAATTATTTATCAGACCATCTTAATTTGATTGATGTTTATGAAGCGTTCTCAAACCATTACAAGCCAATACGTGAGGTAATTTCAAACGAGGTTTCCAAGCATTATTCCGTGAAAATATACTTAACCTGTGAGGTGGAAATGGTTAAACCATTGGAAAATGAAGAAGAAAAGGTCGCCATTCTCCATCCAACATCACGCCCCATATCTGTTTTTTGATCAGGTCTAAGTGAAACAAATTTCTACAACCTAGTTGATGAAATTGCCAGTTTTATTTGTGTTTATGCAACAAATGGGAGCAGATTTATTTTAAAAAGAATAAATAGAGTTGGTCTACAAGTGTCCAAATATCGCCCAAGTCATGGAGGATCATACATTCTGCTACCTGACCAACTTAAAAGAAGCAATTTCTTGGTAAACCCAAAAACCAAACAATAAAACCAATGTTTTGTTTACTCTGTATTAGCATGTCTCCACCCTGAAGTCCAACATCGCGATCAAATAACATGAATGAAAAAATTTCTCACTGAGTTAAAATATTCCAGATTGACATTCCCACTGTCAATTAATGATGTATGCATATTTGAAACATGGACCTCTACTGATTCACAGATATTGACGAGTGTTTAATTGCTGACTCACCACTTGATAAAAGTTGATTGACAGCTCACTAATGCATTTTTTGACAGGTTGGGGTAAAAGTGTTAATGCATATTTGACAATTATTGCTAATTGGTTTTTTAAAACGGGTTTGCTTACAAATGATTCATATTATGGTCAATTAACATTTAAATATATTTCTGGTTTTATGACTAATTTCATTTTGTTAATATATACTGCTATATCACAATTGTTTGCATACATTACATTTTGTTAATATATACCTCATTATAACACATTACACTTGCTTGCATACATTACATTGCATTTGTGATTTTCTATTGTTGGCTAATTTTACTACACTTTGTCGGATACATGTATAATATTAGACTAATTTTCCATTACATGTAAAAACTACACAACGCAATGACAAACCACACTTATCATCTTTTCCATAATTTCGAAAAGCTTACACGTACATTGCTTATCTCGTTTTTTGGGAACCTTCAAAAAAACCGCATTTCACTTTTGTCAAAATTCCTTGTTATCACAAATATCATAACACGTTTTTTTCAACCAATAATTAATTTTCATAAGTTCCATTGGCTGGTCAATCTATATATTCACCTCATTTCATCGGATAAAATCATTATCTTTCTTATACACAATTTCATCTCTCACCTTTGGTAATGTCTGTTGAAATGCTAGCATCGGGTTCATTGAGCAGTCTATTAAATGATCTATGCAGAACCCAAAAAAATTTGAAAATTGTTTACAAAAAAGTCAAACAATGGCATGTAAATTTTGAGCATGTTAAATTTAGATTTTTAAAAAAATTTAGCACAAAGTCTTTTTGCAAATACATCCTAGTATTGTCAATCATCTGAAAATTCGACATTTTAAAAGCCTTTTAGATTTAAACTCCTCCTCGCCCCGGATGGAAAACAAATTGCATGTACAGATCTCCAGATTGGGGAATGGCAGATTGTAAAAGATGCTGTCATAAAGGAAACAAGATATGGTCATGCGATTAAAATAAGATTCGATAGGAACGAATATTGTTATCTACCTCATAGATACACATGTCAAATTGACAACGAGGATGTTCACCTATTAATTGGTGGGAAAATTACCAGAACAACTGGCGGACAATATACAAAACTTTCTTTTTGTATTTAATTTACATTTAATTCGAATATATAGCCTTTCATCTATGTTTTATTTAGATATGTAGAATATTAAATGCTATTTTTATTAACATTGCCCCTGTAATTAAATCTAGAACATTATATGTATAGATTATTTTCTCGCTAAATTATGTAAAATTAACTATGTTTAACGTAAAGTCACTCTTTTATTACGTGTTACAATACCATTAATAAAATTCTTTTTTTATCTAACACCCCCGGTTTTTTTAGGGTGATTAAGATGTTATTTATTTAGTTAAACATAATTTTATTTTAAAAGAGTTTTAAAAAATACGAGGTGTTATCACTTAATTTAATTTTATTTTAAATAATGGCTTTGGGTGAATACTCAATTTATTTTGTTAAAATGTCATTTTATACTTTCCATTTATTATAGAACATTGTGTGTCTCCTCATTTACGGTTTAATTAAGTTAACATGCTATAAGATTCTCGTCTCTCTCTTTTAAATGTAATTAGTGAGAGAGTTATCATTATTGATAGTGTTTAATATTACATGTGCATGCATAAATATTTATTTTACATTACACTGTCAATTTTTTTATCTAACATCATGAAAAAAGTGGGTTTTGCCAATGAATCTAATTATAAATGACTCATACACATGCGTTAAAATTTATCCTCTCTCTTTATTTTAAATCATTACACTAGTTGATTGGGTAATTCCTTAATGTTTTACTTTTCAATCACACTATTTAGTAAAATTTTGTAATCTCGTTTAAGAGTTATATAATGCATGTGTATTTTTTGTTTTTATATATTACTGATTACGTGTTTTTACAATACACTGACAATTTTTACCTGATACCCAATTTTTGAGGGTAATCACAAGATGTTAATGCTTATTTATTTAAATGCAATTTTGTTTTTTATATATCTATTACTGATTACATGTTTTACACACATTACTATTTCCTCCTATACTGTGTTTATGCATATTTTTCTCTTTCTGGTTTATATATTTTAAAATTCAAATGCGTGTCAAAAACAAAATTATTTCATCTTTGAAAAAAACGAATTGCGTTTTATGTTAAAATCTAAATTATTCTATCTGTGTTTTAAATTTTTTCAATCGATATTTTCCGAGTTTTACTAATACATGGTCTATTTAGACCAAAGACAACATACCAATATTTTTGCGGTTTGTGCACATACATGAGTCCCCACCCAAACAAGTGAGGTCACACCTTCATACAAGACATAAGCAAACAACAGTTAATTTTTGTTTGTTTTGTAAGACCTATTTCAGGAGTAAACTATCACTTTACAGTCATATTGATATCAAGCATCCAAATGAGATGTTGTCAAGTTCAGCTTTGAACACTAACAATAGCCATGAATTTACCATATGAAGATCAGAGAATGCATGTCGTGGTGCTTTTTCAAATTATTTATCCAACCATCTTAATTTGATTGATGTTTATGAGGCGTTCTCAAACCATTACAAGCCAATATGTGAGGTAATTTCAAATGAGGTTTCCATGCATTATTCCGTGAAAATATATTTAACTTGCAAGGTGGAAATGGTTAAACCATTGGAAAATGATGAAGAAAAGGTCGCCATTCTCCATCCAACATCATGCCCCATATCTGTTTTTTGATCAGGTCTAAGTGAAACAAATTTCTACAACCTAGTTGATGAAATTGCCAGTTTTATTTGTGTTTATGCAACAAATGGGAGCAGATTTATTTTAAAAAGAATAAATAGAGTTGGTCTACAAGTGTCCAAATATCGCCCAAGTCGTGGAGGATCATACATTCCACTACCTGACCAACTTAAAAGAAGCAATTTCTTGGTAAACCCAAAAACCAAACAATAAAACCTATGTTTTGTGTATAGCATATTATCATGTCTCCACCCTGAAATTAAACAGAGATGTGAAATAACATGAATGAAAAAATTTCTTCCTGAGTTAAAATATTCTGGATTGACCTTCCCATTGTCAATTAATGATGTATGCATTTTTGAGACTTGGAATTCAATAAATTTCAATGTGTATGCACTAAATGAACAATGTCTTGTGTCAGCATATATGTCTCCATGCCATCATCAGAAGACAGTCAATTTATTACTAATTGAAGAAGAAGAAAAAAATCATTATTTAGCAATTACAAATTTGAATGTGTGTCTCTGGTTTTTTAAAAATAGAAGAAATGGATTTTTCTGCCCAAAATGTTTATCTGGGTGTACAACAAGAGAAAATTTGGAGAAGCATGAGAATAAATGCAACAGAGTATCAGAACCAAACATTACTTTCCCAAACCAATCAGATAAAATTAAATTTAAAGCATATGCAGCACAGAATTACATTCCCATCATAGGTAGTCTGGATATCGAAGTGATTTCAAGAAAGGTCCACAGTGTGCAGCCTAATCCGTCTACAAGCTATACTATATGCAAAGTCGACCAAATTCCATCTGGTGTGTGTGTGGCGACAAGTAGCATGGACAAATTATTAACATGTAAGATATATACTGGTGAACAATGTATGGAACATGGGTGGAATCATTTATGGAAATTGGCAAAACAATCCTATGAGATGAAGCAGTGCCATTGTGAACTAATAATATCAGAGGAGCAGTGGAGAGTTATGTTGTCATCAGCAACAAGATGTGTATTTTGTAAAAACCCATTTACACAGGATGATGTTAAAGTCATTGATCATTGCCATTTTTCCAGAGAAATAAGAGGCATTGCACACAATAATTGTAATATTTTAAATCAAAGTCCGCAATTTATGCCAGTTTTTATGCAAAATACGATATGCATATTTTATTAAAAAGTTTGTGTATGAAAGATGGGGAGAAAATTTCATGTGTGCCATGCATGTCTGAAGTTTTTTTATCACTAAGTTTGATAGTGCCTTTAGACGGATATAATGATAAACATGGAAATTACAAACTGATATATGAGGAACTCTGATTTTTAGATGGCTATCAATTCATAGCCACAAGTCTGTCAAACCTTGCAAAAAACATTGGAGTGGAAAAATACAAATTTTTAAATGATGGTATGGGGAAACAAAAAGTGGAGGCGTTTTTCCATGGTAAAGGTGTATTCCCTTTTACATGGTTTGACAGCTTTAAAAAATTTAACAAGTTGAGCCTTCCAGATTTAGAGCATTGGAGAGATGGATTAACTGGAAAAATTCCATTAACCCAGGAGGAGTTGGATTTTGAACATCAAAACACATGGGTCTTGGGTGAATGCTAAAAATTTTAAACAATACCATAATAATTACCTGATTGCAGACACCTTATTACTCCTTGATGTGATACGCAAATTTAGAATACAGAGCATGGAGATGTATAATCTAGACCCCACCCACTTTTTTACACTATCAAATTTTAGCTGGCACGCAATGTTGAAGTGTATGGATATCTCTCTTGATCCTATACACAATGAAGAAGAATTAAATTTTATAATTGATGGAATCCACGGAGGTATGTGCAGTACATTTTCACAAAGATTTTTTAAAGCCAACAATCCAATGGTAGAAGGCTATGATCCCCAGAAGGAGACCACCTATGGGTTCTATGGAGACACCAATAGCCTATAAGGTGGAACCATGTCCATGAGCCTCCCTATAGGTGGGTTGACCTGGTCTAGAGCGAGCATTGATGAAATATTGTCCACACCACAAGATTTGAAGACTGGATATTTGGTGGAAGTTGATCTGGAATACCCACAACATTTACATGACAAGCACTTTGACTTTCCCCTGGCTCCTCACAAGATGACAATAGAAGATAAGCATTTATCACCATACCAACTCAAAATAAAAAACCAGTTAAAAATAAAGTTGGCACCAATACCCAAACTAGTGCAAACATTTTATAAGAAAGAGAATTACATTGTGCACTATGAAGTATTAAAGTTTTATATTGAATGCAGATTGATAATCACGAAATTTCACAAAGCCCTCGAGTTTAAACAGGCACCATTTTTGAAACCATATATCAACCTCAACACTGAGAAGAGAAAAGCTGCTCAAAACAATTTTGAAAAAGCATTTTACAAGTTAATGTCAAATGCAGTATTTGGTAAATTTATGGAGAATTTGAAAAAGAGAATAAATATAAAGTTTGCATATGATTTGGAGTCAGCAGAGAAATTAATAAAGAAACCAGAGTTTAAGTCATACAATATCATCAATGAGGATTTGGTGCAAGTCATGATGAGCCAGAAAGATATTTTATGGGATAAAGCAAATTATATTGGCATGACAATACTTGATTTATCGAAATTAATCATGTTTAAGTTTCACTATGAGGTTATGAAACCATATTTTAAAAATAGAATTGCTTTATTGTATTCTGACACAGATTCTCTAATGTATAAGATTAAATCAGAGAATTTATACACTGAGCTTGCTCCCATCTCACATCATTTTGACTTTTCCAATTACCCAAAGAATTCACCATTATATAGTGATGTGAATAAAAAAGTATATTTGAAAATAAAGGATGAGTTGGGCAGAGGGGTTTTATCACAGCTTGTGACACTAAAACCAAAACTATACTTGATTGAATATATGAATGACAGTCATGAAGTGTTGGAGATGGCTAGTGCAAAAGGTGTGACCTGTTCTGTGAAGCAGACGATGAACTTTGACCTTTTCAAGTCGATTGTATTGCAAGAAGGCATCATCCGAAGACCAATGACTGGAATATGATCACATATGCATTCAATTAGTGTAGAGACGTCAAATCATATAGCATTGTTGTGCTATGATAATAAATGCTATCTCATAAATAGCATAGAAATGCTGCCATATGGACATAAAGGTAATAACCATTTACATGTTTATAATGTTAAACTCTTGTTTAGATATTGAAATGATTATTTCACCATCCACTACTTCTGCACTAATTGATGATGGGGTTAAACGTCTTTGTCTAGGTATATGAAAATTTATATTGTATGTGTTATTAATTTGTGTTTTAGATTCCGATACCTAGTAATAGTTTCTGATCATCCTCCCTCCCACGTTGTACCTGCTTCAAGTCTTTGTATATGGTAATTTATTTTTAAAAAATTAAATATTAAATTTTACATTTAGATATTTCCAATGTTTTACCTCTGCTGTTTTTACATAATTGCTCCCTCCACCATGTTCAATGCGAATTTGTTAAAAGCTCCCTCTGCATATGTTTTTATATGTATTATTACAAATTAATGTTTTTGTTTAGACAATTCCTCATATAATTGATTATCCCACATACAATGTTTCCTCCATTCTCTGTGTCCATACAAATTTGTTAAATTTCTCCATGTATGTTTTTGTCAACAATGTTATAAATTAATGTTTTTGTTTAGTCAATTCTCCATTTGAATAATTTGATGTCACATGTCAAGAAGAAAATCTATTCACTCCAATGCTCCCCACGTTTATTTTATCTTGAAAATGGTATAATATATTTTAATTATATTTTTTTAAAGGTTTATTTAGATCCCCATGTGTTTAAAAAAGAAAAAAAAGTTTTCCATCATCAACTGATGAAAGAATGCCTCCATGTGAAAATTCCTTCACAAAAAAGTATAATTATTTTAATTTATAAGAAGTTAATGGAAATATTTAGCTGTCTGTCACTATTTTACAGTGCCCCAGTTGTATTGAACAAAAAAGATGCCTCTCTATGTAAATACCTCCAACAACAAGTGTATGTGCGTTTTACACATGTAATACATTAACAACCATATTTAGCTGTGTTTGCTACTATTTATAATTTTTCTGCAGTTTATTGATTGAAGAAAGTCTCTATGCTAAAGTGCCATAAACATTTCACTGAGATGCGTGTTCTATTGCTACCTAATGCATCGTTCGAAAATTGCCTTTGCTTCTCAAGTCACATACAGTCAATCCTCCGCTGTGTGCATGTATAATTGCAAAGAAATAGTGGTAGGCATTGATTTCTCTCTCTCTAATTAACTTGGAGTTTAGCACATGTTTTTTGCAATATATTGCACGTGCTTTCTCTCAACACACACACCATAAAGCAGATGGTGGGAATTGCATTAGAAATCCAATTTAGCTGTTATCATTGCTAGGAGCTTTTGAGAAGACATACAACTTGGTATGGATAATTTTACATTAAAAGCATCTTTATTCTGCTTTTAGACAATTGTGGTTTCCAATTTGACATTAAAAGGAATCTCACAATAAAGAGAGCATTTCCAGTCGTAAAAACTTATTGTTGTATATTGCATAGATTTGCCATTAGAAATACATTATAACATTTATTAGGTCTCCCGCTCAATTTAATTTATATGTGCGTTTATTTTATTTTATTACATGGCATTCTTAATACACATAAACAATAGTTGACATATTTATTTAATTTTGTAAAATGCATATCTCTTATATCACACTTAGATATATTTTATTGGGCATTGTGTGATTCTCAACACACATCAGATGAACAAGACTTGACAAAAATTATCTATGCATGGGAAATGAAGATGGTGGTTGACGACAATATATGAACTCACATCAACATTGGCGGTGATAAACTAATACAATAGACAAATTTAATAGTGTAATTTACCATCATTATAAGTGGAACATGTATAATATACATGTGTTTTGTCTTGTTTTTAAAATGTGGGCTTTACCATGCTCACTTAAATATCTGGTTTCATATTTTGGAAATTGATGAAATTTCTTTTAACATGTAAACTAGACAAATGCATTTTTTACTAATGTCTAAAAAATTTTAAATGTTTTTATTACAATCTTTATTTTCTGAGTAGGCCAGTGAAATTTCATTCTCAAGTTTTTCAAAAAATTCATTAGTATAACATTTATTTGGGCAGTATGAAACATTAATTAATTGCTTTTTAAAAGGTGAATTTTTGATAGGCTTATCAATTTCATGCCATAGGTTTTCGAATTTTACTGAGCTTACTATATCATTCTGTTGCTTAGGATGAAATGATCTAAGTACTAGAAGGAGTACACTGCCCCCTTGCTTTTACCAAGTATATTACAATGAGTTCCATCTTTTCTGAATAATTGATATTGATTATTGTTGTCTGACCAGACATGATCAAGGTCATTGCAGGTAAACCATGTCTCAGTAATTGCTAGCACTATACTTTCATAAAAATTGCTAATAAGTGACTTGTAATTGCAATTTTTATTAGATAAATTCTGGGCATTTAAATGAACGTAATTAATCATATCTTTCTTAGATGAAACATTTTTTAGATATGTTTCATAATTGAGCAAAGGACAAGGATTTGCTTTGATTCCATGTTTAAGTAATTATAAAAATTTTAAACCAAAATTGCTAAAAGCTCTTTAAAGGGATTTTTTCTAGGTATATCTGTTATTAGAAAAATGCTCTTAAAAGTTGCAAACTTAGATTTTTGTGTTGGTAAACTACCTGTAGTCTTAGCATTATAAAGATAAGTAAATCTATACCATTTAGTAAAAAGTTAATAGGTGGTGTTGTTGAAAGGACTTTGGCATACATTTGTGGGTGTGGCTCATAGCGTCCTTGATTAACCATTGCTGGTGAGTACAAAGTACATGATTGCCTGTGATGTTGCAGTGGCATACATGTATTTGCTGGTTGATATGATTGGTAAGCATTACTACTACTACTACTAAAAGAATCTGTAGTAGTGTATTAAGAACAGAGGAGATTACACAAAATGACGTCATCACTGATTTAGAGATATCAGGGGAGTGTTTGCAAGTGTTAATTACTGAGTCATTCTACTTGACAAATGTTGATTGACAGCCCCACTAACAGATTTTCAGTGACGTCACATACTTGATATTTTTAAGTGTATTGACTAATGGATTTCAATTAGTGATTCATGTCAGTTTTTTAATTGATTTTCATAGTGATTCATTTACATGTTGGGGCCAATTCACATACATACATTTTTGGTATAATGACTAATTTCATTGTTTGTTAATATACACTGCTATATCACACTTGCTTGCATACATTACATTTCATTGTGTGAATATGCCTCATTATCACACATTATGTTTTGCTTTTTCCATGATTTTCAGATGATCACACATACAGTGTAATTTGGGAAAACTTACAAAAAACATCATTTTGGTTTTCTCAAAATTCCTTGTTAACACATTTATCATATCATGATTTTTTCAACCAATAATTAATTTTCATAAGTTGAATGTATTTCCATTAGCTGGTCAATCTATATATTCACCTTATTTCATCAGATAAAATCATTATTTTTCTTCTAGACAATTTCATCTCTCACTTTTGGCAATGTCTGTTGAAGCACTAGCATTTGGCTCATTGAGCAGTCTATTTGATGATCTATGCAGAACCCCACCACCATCTCAGGCTATAACCTGCTTACAAAGGAGATGATGTCCCCACCACCTGCGCCTGTAAAAGAAAAACGCAAGACTCAACACAAATGAAGACACCCTATAGTAAGTAATAATGTGATTGTCTTTCCCAACACAACTGAGGATGACCATGTTTTACAATGCTTAAATGATGTTAATTCCAAAACACCAACCTGTATTTTTTCAAATGCAAGTCCAGCTAGCAAACTACCAAAAAAACTATAGCTAACAATCAAAGACATTGTTCAGCTGAACACAAGATATGGTACCACAGTAAAGATAAGACTCAACAATGGTTTTTACTACTTTCTACCCTGATGGTATGTCAATGCATTAGGTGAGAATTACAAGACTCTGGTAAATAAAAAACTTTTTCACATGATGACATGGAAATTGCAAATGGTGGCAATAATGTAAATCATATTGTATTAGAATTTAGTAAAATAAAAATATTAGTTCTATTACATTTGAAAAATCACCTACTTGTAAAAAATATCTAAAACACATTTTCATTATTTGAATTGTACATATTCTCTCTCCCACCACTGCCAATGTGATGGAAACAGAGCTTCTTTTACAGTTTTTGGTAAATTATTTCTTTTGTAATTTATTTTATTTACACATTATACCAATAAGAGATATTCTGTTTTCCCTAACAAAAATTTTTATTCACATTAAACATACACAAGAAATCAATTTTCACATAATCACATTATTTAATTGTAAAAAAATAACTTAGCCCACACTGGGGAAATTCAACTGTCCTTAACTCAATCTCTGTAAAAACTGAATATTGTGTTAAATTTTACAACTTGGAAAAATAATAATGATAGATTTATTTAATTAAAAACACAAAGTGTATAGAGTTTACACAAATGCTACAAACATAAAATGAAATTGTATTATCAGACCTTGTTCACTACAAAACTTTACATTTATTCTATCAATGTACGATCTTGACATTGGCTTATACATTGGATTTTGCAATTTGTGATGTATTATGGGCATGGTACTTGGTTTGGCAAATTGCGTTAAAACCAATGGGGATTTATCCAGTAGTGGTAATCAAGTGCTACCAACAAATTGAGGTTCAACAATATCAGTTTGTACCATTAAAAAAGTGATTCCCACCATATATATCATGTTCATAGCTGGCATCAGTTGTTGTATTTGGATAAATTTTTCCATAAAATTCTAGCATTTCACCAGCCTGGTCAAAATTTACCTTGTATTCCAACTTGTTTGTTGTAAGCATCTACCAAGCAATTTAAATTGTATTGACACACCCTTGGGTTTAAGAATGGAGTTTATATCTTTATACAAGTCCTCAAAGCTATGCATGTGTTTAGAATAAAACTTCAAACAAATTTTGGTTCCATCTTTTTTCTTCAAAACCCACCACTGTGTCTTAAGATTAAGAAATTTTCATGGGTACACAATATCAATAACCATTACGTCATGTGCATTATCAATTGGTTTTTTTCAAATATGTAGTAAATTTGCCAAACCCCACAGGGCGGCACACTCCATCTTCTCCATATCT
>CABFPE010000521.1:553747-564402 GCA_900660155.1 Hofstenia miamia | reverse complement strand
GTGCACACACTGAGCTAACGTAAGGTACACATAATTAGTTCCAGTTGAGCTGAGGTGGTGCCGTGGATTCAATCATCATTTATGAAGGAGAGGAACTGTCTTGTGGAGATCGGCTTCGGGCAGTGGCCCATGGAAGAACTGGAGAGGAAACGTCATCCGGCTCTGTCAGCTAAACAGTGATAGTCAATTCTCAATTATTTAATTAACGTAACTAGTTAATAAGAGAGAAAGGTCTGATGGTTCAACAACTTGGTAACTCCTCACCCACAATTTATCGANTATGTGAAAGATTTTATAATTGATTGTGATGCTAGTGCTGTTGCTATTAGCAGGATCNTTAACGTAACTAGTTAATAAGAGAGAAAGGTCTGATGGTTCAACAACTTGGTAACTCCTCACCCACAATTTATCGAGTACTCATTATCAGTAATTAGACACTGCGCAATAAGCTAGGTGGAGGATGTTACACTATCACTTGTGAATATCTTTTGGGGAGATAGAGAAACTCGTTTCTATCAAGATCAGGCCTGAAAGATTCGCCATATCTCCTGGTCACCCTTCTCACGTCAACCATCATTCTCCACTCATGGACTTGTAGGTCCTCGATCTTACTTCATCAAGCTTCTGGTAAACGCATGGCATCATATTTATCAAATTTGACAAAGACATTTTTAAAAAATCTAATGATAAATTGTTCCTATTTCAGCACTTTATACTCTGAATATTGGGTAGCCAATAAAAATCAAGAAAAATCAAGAGCCAATAAAAGATAGAAGATCTTGAGGCTGGAATCCAATAATTTTTTGCTAAAAAATGGTATTAAAATTCCACTTTTTGGCACTAGTGTAATACATTGCATAGTTCACCCATAATATTTCTTAAACAATGAATATATGAGATATGAGAGTGTATAGGTTATATGATTTTGACAACGTTTTTAATAACAAGTTTTAGCTGATAACATGTGTTAATTCAGACAAAAAAAAGTATTTAAGACTGATTAGTTATACATATTTGCTAATGTTTTAGCTTGAATTAATCAACTAATTTAGCTGTTAACTGTGTTAATTTTAGACAAAGTATTTAAGATGTGTGTTTATNCAATCGCCTAGCTATCCCTGAGTACTTCAAACGAGACTTGGTGCGTAGGGTTCATGAACGAGGTCACCTCAGCATTCTCCAAACCAAGAAAACTTTCAACTCAAGATATGTGACCACCGGGATACGCACTATTGTGACAGACGTTATTGATAAATGTGAGAAATGTCTACTAAACAATATCCACCACTTTCCTCAACAATGAGCTGAGCTGGAATCACGATCGGCAGAAAGTCCTAATGAGCTAGTACATGTTGATTTAGAACAACTGTCAAAAGATGNACTATATACATTTATTTATAAGTTAATACAGAGTACTCTAACAAATGTCCGTGGTTTAAAGGGATTTTTATGCAGTTGCCTTCTTNTGTGACAGACGTTATTGATAAATGTGAGAAATGTCTACTAAACAATATCCACCACTTTCCTCAACAATGAGCTGAGCTGGAATCACGATCGGCAGAAAGTCCTAATGAGCTAGTACATGTTGATTTAGAACAACTGTCAAAAGATGACGAAGGCTTTCAGTATTTACTTGTGATGGTGGATCACTTCACCAAGTTTGCCCGTATAATTCCTTTAAGCAGCACAACCACTGAGGTGGTGGCCGAAAAAATTCTTAAAGAGTGGATTCTCAAATATGGGCCAATGTGCAAATTAGTTTCAGACAGAGGTCCGCAGTTTGAAAGTAACCTTTTACGCGCTTTAATGAATGAGTTAGAAGTAATTCACGAGTTAACAACAGCTTACCATCATCAGGCAAATGGCTTGGTAGAGAGATTGAATCGAACTCTCAATAAATTGATCCAGGTAGCATTGTCCCAAGCTGCTGGGAAACAATGGAGACGAATTGTGGAATGCGTTGAATATTTTTATAATACGTCAGTTCATACAACAACTGGTATTAGCCCCTTCAAAGCCATGTTTGGCAGAGAAGCTGCTACTTCATTAGTGATGATGTTTCCAAAATATGCTGAAATCAATGTGGAAAGTTATGTAAATAGATTAATCACTGATATGCAACAAATTCACTTAACAATTTGTCATAACACCAATCAATCTAGCATCTGGCAAAATAAAACTTTTAATAAAAAATTGTATGGTGAGCCTCATAAGTGTGGTGATAAAGTTTTTGCCTATTTACCCTGAATTACAACCTATAGTCATCAGGTATGGAAGCTTGCAAACGATTGGCAAGGCCCATTTACAATTGAAAAAGTGCTTGATCACAATACATACACCTTAAACAATGGTAAAACGGTAAACTTTCAAAGGCTTAAAAGAGCTATAAAAGATATAGAACATGTGATTATAGATGATAATAATGAATTCACGTTAGTTGATAATGGTGTCAATGTATATGAAAAATACGATAATTTAACTAGCTTTTCCGAGGATGAATTTTCCGACACCAAATATCACTGTGATAATGTTAATACTGAGAATTTAGAATCACGTACACTCCCCCCAAGAAGGGCGAGAACTACTTATGATCCCAACATTTGGGATTTAAATCTTATAACTACATTTAGAAATGAAACCAATAAATCGCAAAAGAGAGTCGCCAGCTCCACCTGTCCACCGCCGAGTACAAAGGAGGATGGAAGGTAGCCAACTTGGATGAAATGCCTCACCTAGGCGTGAGAGACACGTTTCTCCACTTGCTGAGGCCTGCGCAAGAAAAAGAGGACGTCAGAAAGGTGCTGAGCAGAGTCTAATTCCGTGTGGGCAACATGTTGCTCCACAACTCGGAGAGCTGACAGCAGTTACCATGACGCCCTCCACATCTCGCCCCTATGTGGAGAGACATGTTTCCCCACGTGCGCAAGAGGAGCTGGCAACCCCTACGTTAAAAACTTTTGATTTGAGAGTACCTTTTAGAGATTTACAACCTGTAAATACCCCCCATATGAGCGACTTGATAGCCCCTTCAACCTCTTCCACAGCTACTTCTACCATATGATCACAGAAGACAGAAGAGAGAAGATGAAAACTATCGAAAGTCAGCAATGAAACATTACGCCCTTACTACATTGCAACCAGGAAAGCCATAGCCATCATTCGCAATAATATTTCAGAGGAGACGAAAAATCAACTTTGCCGTACCTACAACTGGCGCAGCATGGTGCACACGTTTTTTGACGACGACTTCACCATATACAGTCTATGTCAGTTTTTGAATAGTGGAAAAACCATCGATAGTTTTGAGTGCGTAAACGTACATTTCAAAAACCTCCTCATTATTTACTTTTTGCGAATCTCTGAAATACAATCAGAGGACATAATGGAACAAATTGAGATTGCTTATCGCATCGCCAAAGTTGAGGGCATTCATCTAATAGTCTGTGGTGAGTATGAAACTTCATTACCTGAACCAATAGAACACCTACATTTTCATATGGAGAATCTCTTAATAATATCAAAAGATGATTATGCTCCTGTCTCTTCACATTCCACGAGCCACCTCCCCATCACTAGCCTCATATATACTGATTTACTTCTGTGTCAAAGAGTGCCATCACACCATCTAGCTGTTGATCAGGAGTTGGTTATTGATGCTCTGCTCCAAAATTAATTTGAGCAAGGGAGGGCGTGTAGAGTCGCTCAGGGACTTCTGTTGATTTTATTTTTTAAAATTTATTTTGTATTTCTACATCACTATGACGTCAGTATTTATTTTTGATCTCAGGTTGCTATTGCTAATTTGATGTCCCCTCAATGGTGCTTATTGTTGCTCAAATTTAATTTTGCAAGGGAAAAGAAATTGATCATGTTAAACTACATTGACCTCTGAGTATTGTAAACAAAGGCAGGTAATAGTTAAACATTTGTATAAAACCTGAGAGAAATGTAGCAATAGTTTAATAGATTTTATCTACTCTCAACTGCCGTCTTTACCATTGTACTTTTTATTTATTTATTATCTTGATGAAACTTATTGCTTAAGATTGGCGACAATTCAGGAGTGCTTTCATTAGCACAAATATCTGGCAATTACAGATTATTTAATAGTGAGCTGAGAGATAACAATGAAAATGAGAGTTTGTTTTTTCTGAATTGAGATAGAAATTAAGCAAGTGAGACAAATAGGGTAGCACCAGTCAATAGGTTAAGCACTTTACTTCTGGATGTTCCGCTTTGGCTGGAAGCCATAGGAATTGGTCATCTTGGTTCTTACCTAAAGTAGTTTTNCATTGACCTCTGAGTATTGTAAACAAAGGCAGGTAATAGTTAAACATTTGTATAAAACCTGAGAGAAATGTAGCAATAGTTTAATAGATTTTATCTACTCTCAACTGCCGTCTTTACCATTGTACTTTTTATTTATTTATTATCTTGATGAAACTTACTGCTTAAGATCGGCGACAATTCGGGAGTGCTTTCATTAGCACGGGGCGACACGTTGCTTCTGGGGGTCTGTTGATTACCCAGTCTGAATTGTGGACTCATTAAGTTATGCATACGGCTATGTATAAGGAAATAATAAATCTCTCTTTCATAATTCAACACGTACATGCACTTATAAAACCTAACACTGTGATGATACCATGCTGTGGGCTAGCACCAATATCTGGCAATTACAGATTATTTAATAGTGAGCTGAGAGATAACAATGAAAATGAGAGTTTGTTTTTTCTGAATTGAGATAGAAATTAAACAAGTGAGACAAATAGGGTAGCACCAGTCAATAGGTTAAGCACTTTACTTCTGGATGTTCTGCTTCGGCTGGAAGCCATAGGAATTGGTCATCTTGGTTCTTTCCTAAAGTAGTTTTGTTACTTGGATGAATTAGCAATGTTACATCTATATGTTATAAATTCTGTGTTATTCCTTTTTCTGGAATAGTGGCTGCTATGTAACACTATTCAAACCTTCTGCGGAGTCAATTAAGTTTCTAGTTAAGTTTGCCTACCAGCCCATGATTCTACATGGCGACCATGACAGGACGCTGACGTGATAACTGATAACTGTCTAATCTTGTTGTTTTCTTTCACTGGTTTGGTTGTGAGTTGGGTTTTCGTTTTGGTGCGTATCAGCTGGGATAGCTGTCTCCCCTGATTGCTGTGAGACTTCAGAGAAAGTTACATATCGATGTATTCATTTACTTCCTCACCTTGAAGGATGGTGACGAAGCTTTTGTGTTTCTTATTTGCCTGATGTCAACTGTTAAATTTCTTGTTTGTTTTACTTTTTTCTAGTGCTTCTTTACGTTGGATTTATTACCAAGTACTGCCGTGTTCATTTCTTCCCTTTTTGGTCTGTTAATCACCATTACCCCTTCTATGTGCTTTTCGTTCCTGTGTGTGTGGGAGTACTCCCATTGTCAGTTCTAGAAGGAAGAGTTGTCACAACAGGTAGCTCTAAGGATGGAGAGTGAATGCCAGGTTGAATCTTTACAAGCCGAAATTAACACCCAACAAGTGGCATATCAACAGATTGAGAGACAGATGTTGGAATCAACCTTCGCTCTGGAATTACAAATCCATGAGTTAAAGAGTTCTATTAACAACTCCAATCATCCAGAAGAGACGTCACCTAACCAAAACCGTGATGAATATGTTACCCATGTTGTGTTGAATGAAGCCTTAGACGAATTAGCCGAGAGAATTATCAGTAGAGTGGTTCAGCTCGTGGGTGCAAGCCAACCTCCTCCTGCTGTTCCTTTGTGTGGAGTGTCTTCTTCTATACCTTCTTCTACTCCTCCTTCACACAGTCAACCTACTTTCGCTCAGGCTGCCCTTACGCAAGTATCCACTTTAACTACCGGAGCCACTCCT
Organism: Hofstenia miamia; assembly: GCA_900660155.1. NCBI lineage: Eukaryota > Metazoa > Xenacoelomorpha > Acoela > Hofsteniidae > Hofstenia > Hofstenia miamia. The sequence goes on along the minus strand of CABFPE010000521.1, from coordinate 558,526 downwards.
CAAACCAGCTATGTTCAGTCGTTACCCGACCCAGTGAGCACCATTGTCATTCCCGCATGCAAGGAGCACCATGTGAGCGATACCAGCCCGTTCAATGAAAAAGCCGGTTCTACATATCAGCTGAGATATCACGAGTCAATTCTTCCTCTCGAGTCCAATGGACAGGTACAATTATTTAGTAAGCATTCTGTTCTACCCAAATTCACTGGGCAAATTGATGCTGTGTTGCAGTCTTTTGACGAATGGTTTTTTCTATTTGAATTGACCATGAAGCAACACAAAAATTCGCAGGAGACCACCGTGTCACAGTTCCTCTTATATCTCAGTGGATTGGCATACAACCAATACATGATGCTCGACCAGAGCATCAAAACTGATTACCAGTTGTTGGTGGGTTTCTTCCAGGATCACTACCAAGTGCTGCACATCAAACATCAGTACAAGACACTATTGTGCGACATGTCTTTTAAATTCAGTGATGATATCTGCAACTATATCACCCAGGTTGAATGCCTGTTCTGTTTGAGCAGTCTTTCTAGAGAATATTCTAAGCACGATTTATTCTCTTACATCTGCAGAGGTTTTCCTTCATCAATAAGAAACCGGCTGGAAGTTCGATGCAATCCTGAGGATAGCCTCCATAAGATTATCCGCAAAGCCATTAGCGTGGTTTACATGCTTCAGAATTCGCAATGCATCAATAACAATATCACTAAATTCTCCGGTACGTCTGGAACAAAGAATTTTGAGTTTAGGAAGCCTGCCCTGGTCAAAAAGGTGTTCGATTTATCATCAGTAAGATGTTACACATGCGGAGAGAAGGGACATCTAAAATCCCAGTGTAAGGCCAAGGTACAGTTTGTTGCTGACGGTGAAGGCTTTATTGTTGACTAACCCCTTACCGAATCTTTGTGTGTCAACAATCTGGTTGATTTAGAACCTGATCATCCAACTATGTCTCAAGATTTAAATTAGTTGGAGCGCCGCCTCCTGTAAAACGTGCACAAAGTCACAACATATTAGTTATAACTCAGTTAATTAGAAAGAACTTAATACCTGTTGAGATGAATGGCAATATCTTTAATGCCACAGTGGATACTGGAGCCGCTGCCTCCATAATACGTGATGAGTGCTGTAAAGAATTGTGCTTAAATTGAGATTCATTGTATTCATCCAGTGTGAAGCTGATTGATGCCTCTGGGAACCCTCTCTTGCTGAAAGGGCAGTTAAAGGATGCCTCAATCAAGATCCATGCGGAGCCTTTCGAAGTAGACCTGCTGGTAGTAGACACATCCAATCATCATCTCCCGTATGATCTAATATTAGGAAATGATTTTTTAGAATACAATTCTTGCGTCATTGACTTCAAAAATAATACGATTTCAATTAAAGATCAGGAAGCAACACAATTAGCTACGATCCCTGAGAAGGAAGTTATTTTTGACTTGGACGAACCCATACTTCTTGAACCCAAGCATTGGACTCGAGTCACTGTGTCTTTGGATGCCAGTATTAACGGGGACATTATGATCTCAGGGCATAGAGGCAAGTATATACGTGGAGTCTCTTTTTCTCCAGATTTGTGCAAAGTAATAAGAGGGAAGACGTATGTCACTGTTCTCAATGGGTCGACTTCCTCTGTCAAGATTGGGGTTTCCCAATTACAATTAGTAGGAGTGCCGGTGAGAGTTGAAAGTATCCCAGTTACTTGTCTACCAATATGTACCACTGTGCACAATCTAGAAGCTCCCGCAAGTCCGGTAAAAGTACCAACAGTCACTGAAAGTTCTCATCTGCATTTAAATCAAAAGGAGAGAAAATCTTTGGTATCCTTGCTTTATAGCAAGCACGATGTATTTAACTATGGTACCATTAGTGTTGGTCAGGCATTAGGTGAGGAGCATGCTATTGAACTGAAACACGATCATCCAATCTGGCTGCCAGTGCGCCGTGTGCCAGAAAATTTAAAACCTGAATATGAGAAGATCTTGAGTGACCTAATTGAAAGCAGAATAATACAAGGAAGTAACAGCCCTTATGCCGCTCCCACCATGTTCATTCGCCAAGGCAAGAAGTATCAGCTGTGCATCGATTTTTGTAAGCTAAATGATATTACGATTAAAGACGCGTATCCCCTGCCAAGGATAGAAGATCTCCTCTATGATGCTAGTAAATATAAATTTTTCTCATGTCTAGACTTATGTAAAGCTTACTGGCAGGTACCCATGCGCCCTTCTGGCATCTCAAAGACCGCCTTCATCACCCCTTACGGGTTATACAAATGGAAGTATATGGCCTTTGGCCTATGCAATGCGCCAGCTACTTTCCAGTGGTATGTTACTAAAGTCCTTAAAGATGGTGCGAACCTTCTTGAGCCCGGCATATCAGCATATATTGATGACATTCTAGTCGCAAGCAACACCTTCGAAGAACACTTAGTTAGATAAGCTCAGTCGAACCTTGGATTTATTACAAAAAGCCGGACTCAAAGTAAATGGAACAAAGTGTGTGTTAGTTCAGACAAAGGTAATTTTTCTTGGTCGCATTGTTGAACCCGGAAAGATTTTGATAAAAAATAATGCAAAGGATTTCTTAGATAAGATTGAAATGCCAAGGACTTGCTGGGATGTTCAATGCTTGATGGGCTTCCTCAATTATTATGGGATGTTCATTCCAGATCTCACCAATAAAACAAGAACAATTTGGAATTTGTTAAAGAAGTCCGTTGATTTCAAATGGACCTGGCAAGAACAGCAAGCTCTAGATGGAATAAAATTAGAACTCAAGAAAATACCGTCCTTGAATACCCCTGATTATGTGAAAGATTTTATAATTGATTGTGATGCTAGTGCTGTTGCTATTAGCAGGATCCTCAGCCAGGACATTAATGGAATCAAAAGTCCTGTGCAGTACTTCAGCAGAAAACTCAGAGCATTGGAGAAGAACTATGGCGCAACTAAGTGTGAAATACTCACATTAGTCGAGTCCTTGAAGAAGTTCCACTATTTTATACTTGGCCGCAAATTTATTGTTCAAACCAATAACAGCGCCCTTGCTTGGCTAAAAAAATTCAGTGGCAATAAATTGAACATTGTTGCGAGGTGGATCGAATACTTAAATGATTTCTCCTTCACCATTAAACATTGTCCTGGCAAACTACACTTGAATGCGGATTATTGGACTGCTCTCCCGAGCTACGAACGTGATCTTAAAAAACCAGATGGGGAGAAAATTCCTTTTTCGTTTATCCCCCATACAGAGTATCAGTTGATACCCGAAATTAACGCTGACCAAAACGGAAAGCCTATTCTAACCATACTGATGAGAGAGGAAATCTCGGAAGAGGAAATTATTCTTTACCAGCATCGTGATTGATACTGGATCAGATAATGAAAAGGATGGGGGATCCCTATTTCCCTACATCCCCGGAAGTAAATTGATATTTTCATCACTATAATTGGCAGGAGACTGATAAAGGCTTGTTATACGCTAAAAGCAAACACAACAATCGCCTAGCTATCCCTGAGTACTTCAAACGAGACTTGGTGCGTAGGGTTCATGAACGAGGTCACCTCAGCATTCTCCAAACCAAGAAAACTTTCAACTCAAGATATGTGACCACCGGGATACGCACTATTGTGACAGACGTTATTGATAAATGTGAGAAATGTCTACTAAACAATATCCACCACTTTCCTCAACAATGAGCTGAGCTGGAATCACGATCGGCAGAAAGTCCTAATGAGCTAGTACATGTTGATTTAGAACAACTGTCAAAAGATGACGAAGGTTTTCAGTATTTACTTGTGATGGTGGACCACTTCACCAAGTTTGCCCGTATAATTCCTTTAAGCAGCACAACTGGTGAGGTGGTGGCCGAAAAACTCCTTAAAGAGTGGATCCTCAAATATGGGCCAATGCGCAAATTAGTTTCAGACAGAGGTCCGCAGTTTGAAAGTAACCTTTTACGTGCTTTAATGAATGAGTTGGAAGTAATTCACGAGTTAACAACAGCTTACCATCATCAGGCAAATGGCTTGGTAGAAAGATTGAATCGAACTCTCATTAAATTGATCCGGGTAGCATTGTCCCGAGCCACTGGGAAACAATGGAGACGAATTGTGGAATGTGTCAAGTATTTTTATAATACGTTGGTTCATACAACAACTGGTATTAGCCCCTTCAAAGCCATGTTCAGCAGAGAAGCCGCTACTTCATTAGTGATGATGTTTCCAAAATATGCTGAAATCAATGTGGAAAGTTATGTAAATAGATTAATCACTGATATGCAACAAATTCACTTAACAATTTGTCATAACACCAATCAATCTAGCATCCGGCAAAAGAAAACTTTTAATAAAAAATTGTATGGTGAGCCTCATAAGCGTGGTGATAAAGTTTTTGCCTATTTACCCCGAATTGCAACCAATATTCATCAAGTACGGAAGCTCGCAGATGATTGGCATGGCCCATTTACGATCGAAAAAGTGCTTGATCACAATACATACACCTTAAACAACGGTAAAACAGTACACTTTCAACGGCTTAAAAGAGCCATAAAAGATATAGAACATGTGATTATAGATGACAATAATGAATTTACGTTAGTAGACAATGGTGTCGTTGTATATGAAAAATATGATAATTTAACTAGCTTTTCCGAGGATGAATTTTCTGACATCAAGTACACCTGTGATAATGTCAATGCTGAGAACTTAGAACCACGTATGCTCCCCCCAAGAAGGGCGAGAACTACTTATGATCCCAACATTTGGGATT
>CABFPE010000521.1:535796-552747 GCA_900660155.1 Hofstenia miamia | reverse complement strand
CTTCCAAAATATGTTTTTTCAAATTATTTATTTAATTTTGAATTTTAGTGTTTAATCTCAATAGAATTCGCTAATGCTCTTTATTAAATCGAATTTATGAAACTTACATAACGTTCGTATCCATTTGTATTTGCTCAAATTTTGTGCAACTTAGGTTGCATAATATGGTTTTTTAATCGTATTTCAGATGGTTTAGAGTTAGAATTATTATGTCAACTTCACTGAGTAAGAGAAGAAGAATTGATAAGTTTGCCGCTAATTTATTTAATGAAAGTTCAGATTCTGATGTCGCATTAGGTGATGACCTTGTTTCTGATTCTTTTTCCATAGATTCGCCCCATTATGTAAGTTCAGAAATTTCTACTTCAGTTGAAGAATCATAGTCCATCTACTGAAGAATCATTTAAAATCTGATCTTGGAAATTGGGGAATTAATTGCAATATACCTAGAAAAGCTTTTAATAAGTTACTTTCTTCCAGTGGATTGTAGTTCACTTATTAATTTATATTCGCATTGCCATGAAGATTTCCAGTTGCAGCAATTTAATAATGGAAGTTTCGTGTATTTTGCCGTTTTGCACCCGTTGGAAATTTTCATTAAGAGATTGTCGGAGACAAAAAGCCGTGTTATTAAATTGCAAGTCAATATTGATGGGTAGCCATTATACTCGTCTTCTCGAACAATCTTAGAACGTGCTTTTTTAGATGGCAAAGTTTCCAATGTGTTTTTAATTGCATGTTTCTGTGGATCCTCAAAACCTGATCTAAGTAAATTTTTGGAACCTTTTGTTGATAATATCAAAAGTATTTCATCTCAAGATTTGTCTATTAATGGTTTAAACCTTAAATTGAAAATAATGGCTATATCTGCTGATGTACCTGCACATTCGTTTGTTAAAAATTCTAAGACAGGTGGATATAATAGTTGCCATTAATACACTGTGGTCAGCCCAGTAAGAACAAACCATCAAACGTCGTTATTTGCAACAACAAACGCTACTAAAACGACACAGAACATGCAATTATTAAGAAAACAAACTGATTTCCATTTGTAAACTAAAATTTGGATGCACTTACAACTAACATGCGAACATTCTTCTAGAATTTTTTAAAAATTATATATATTGACTTGTGCAAAAACATTAATTACACTTGCTGTTATTATAATAAATGCTATTGTAGAAAATACATTGCATTTTGGATAATTGTGTTATATTTGAGCTTACAGTGCTAAATTGATAATTGTAAGTTGTGAAATACCTTAAGACAATAAAATTCCAGCAATAAATACTTTGCAAACTTTGTACAATTTACGCCAAAATATCGACACTAAAACGATACATATATTTATTGAACAATACATTTACGCTACTACGACGTCAAACCGTAACGATGAAAATGTTCTATCTGGGGCAATACCAAGATAGAGTACTGTTTTTAAACCATAGGGAAGTGGCAACAACTGATGAAAATCTCCGAAACTTGTCTTATAGAAATGATTATCAGCATGGACCTAGTCCAATATTTGATTTGCCAAAATTTGATTTACTGGAACAATGTCCACCTGATTGCATGTATGGGGCTTGTACTGGTGTTATGCGACTTCTTTTGGAATTTCGGAAGTCAAATACAACGATATCAAATATTAGCAATTGTTTATTAAATTTTAATTCTAGTTTTCACATGGAATTCAATCGCAACCAGCGTTAACTTTTTGAATTGAGATATTTTAAAGCTAAGGAATACAGAACATGACTTCTCTATTCAGGTTGGTCTATTTTTTAAAAAATGAATTAATTTACTCTAACATTATCTAATAATTTCTTTTATAATTGTCGCATTGCAAAATCTTCCGCAAAATCATTATTGGAATTTCCTTCTGCTTTTACTTGAGATAAGTATCATGCTTGATCGACATCTAGTTCAGGATAGCTCTTGGTAAAATACTCCTGAAAACGTAATTAGGAGATTTTTTGAAGCATTGCATGCACTATTTGGGAGGGGATTTATTGTTGTTGTTGTACACTAATTATGGACTTGAAGCGTATGCAGCAGAGGATAAGATAAATTTGGACTACATTGATAGAATACAGAAGAAAGCTATCCGTTTCGGAATCATACAATCGTTTACATCAATACATGATTTAATAAAAAAAAGATGAACAATTATTTAGCAAGATCCAATCAAATTCGACACACCCCTTCGACACATCCTTCCTAATAGAACTCAATTCGCTGCAGAGAGATTAAGGCCACGTATGCCTCCAACGATTCTTGCAAAAAATATCAAAACCTCAAAATTTTTGCAAACAGATGCCTGAAATATCCATATTCGTAAATTTGTAAAATATATATTCTGAATGTTATTTTCAGATACATATAATACATTAATATTATTATTATTATTATTATTATTATTATTATTACACTATTTAATACACTTCACTCCAAACATAAGGTATTTCAATTGCACACTTCAACATTTTTCTTGCTTCTCGTTTGAGAATTTTATGAAGAGTATTAAGCGAAAGCTAAGAGGTCAACATCTACCATTAAAGCAATGAAGTAATCGCTATAATGAGAGTGGTCCCTTTCTGAGTCTGGCATTGGGTAAGATTCCTCAACAGTTATTGAGTGATTGGAATAAAAATGAGAACATTTACCAGCGATGTTCTACTAAATCCGGTATATCCTTCAATACGTGTAAAGTAAGGATAGCTTTTGTTCTAAAAAAAGTATAAAATTGTTAAATTGATTGTATTTTGCAAATCGCAAAATGATAGTACTTGTAATGGTTTCTCTTTTACCCATTTAGAAAATTTCTTTTGGCTTCCCAATCACTCAAAGAAGTTTAACATATATAAAGTACCTTTATCTAATAAAGTTCCTGTTAATTTCCATCTTTCTAAGATTTCGTTCAAATTTTTTGCCTTTCCACTTTGTAATGAAAAACTTTTGCTTATAAAGTTGCTCGAATAATTCGTAGATATTTCTGTTGATTACATTTATTAAACGTTCTTATGTATAGTGCATTGGTTTTTAATTCTTTAACTTTTCAATACGTTGTTTTTATGTTTTGATATATGTATGTAAATCAGTTAATTTTATTATACACCAATTTGTAATAATAATTTTTTCATTGAATTTTGCTTGTTAGGTTAATTGTTTTAGTTGAGGAATGTTAATGATTATAAAGTCCCAAATAGACTCTTCAGTCGAGTGGATCCCACATGTTTGGCTGAACAAAAGAACTCGCTGTTTTTTGGCCAAAGAAACTTGCTGGAACAGCCAGGGAAAAACTTATTACTCCCGATCCGCAAACGTGGGATGAATATGACATTGAAATATTAGGCTCTGCAGGTACGTAAGAAACAAAAATAAATAGCAATAGAACAATTATGCCAGTGAAGACAAAGCAATACATCAAAAAATCATTTCATTTATGTCGTTTTTGTTTAGAAACTATTGCAAAGGCGCGTAAAAAGGCCATTCTAGCCGAAGACGCTTCAAATTTATTTTCATCTGCAATTGAAACCTCGGAAAAAAGAAGAGGAAAAAGAGCCTTTTCAAATTAAAAAAGTATAATCGGTTTTCATCAGATGTGGAAATACACCACAAGTATTGCTAGAGGTGTTTTTATTATAAATATTTATTTATTCATGTTTAATCAGGCTGTTACAGTTCCACCTCATCAACAAACCAGTTTACTTAGCAGTCCTGATATTCACCGTCAAGATTTAAGTCAAGGTTTCTTCCTCATAAAAATGTATAATATTGAATATTGTTTAGATCACAGCAGTTCTCTTCTCATACCGGAGACACCATCATTGGCAGTTGCACCTGTTCCTTCGCCTACGCCTGCAGCACTATCTATATCTGAGTCAGCAATAACATCTAGTTATGCTTCAGTACGTTATAGTTTTATTCTGAATTTGCAGTCATAATTTTTTAGAGTGATGCACATTCACATAAAGATTGGTGGGGCCAAAATCCACCAAAAGCTAGATCAAATTCTTGCAATTTTATCAACTTCGCAATCGCCAAGTCCAATAAGCTCGCAATAAAATTTTAATCAAGTTCAAAATGTGATGCGTCTCCTTCCACTTTCAAAAATGGAACACGTCATTAACTTCAACAATCAACTTAATGATGCTATTTTGTTTGTTGTTGGTGAGTTAAAATAGCTACTAAGAATATAGTAAGAATTACAACTTTGTTGTAACAAAAGTAAAACTGCGAACGAAAAACCTATGGAAATTCATTATAAGAGGGTATAATTAGTACTTTATAATTACAATTTTGCAACTTAGTGTATTTAAACGAAATGCAACCCAAAAACTTTGTTTGTACGCGAATATTTTTTGTTGTGAACTTTATGATTACCCTTAAATGTTGTTGTGCACAAAGTTGTAAATGTGAACTCGACTTAAGAATGGATACTTTCAATCTTTGGAACGAAAGTTTTAATTATGCAAATTCATTTAAATTTAATATTTGTTAGTTGAAGAAGATCAAAGATTGATAATATGTATAATTATCTCAACAAAGGATTTGCCTATTACTTACATTAAAACGGAATAGCAAAGCCAAAAAATTTTCATTCGTGAGGCACAAAAGCTACTAAGTGTAAAAAAATAATTTCTATTTGCATTTACTAAATTTTACACAGTAAATTAGTTTAGCTTTCATAAAAATGGATCGCGTGACACGAAAATGTACTGTGTTCTACTACAGTTAATTCCTTCTTTCTAACAGGGAAATTTACAACAAAATGCCTTCCTATTCAAAAAAAGCAATCATGAGATGCCAGGTTAAGATGTGTTATAAAAGTAGCATGATGCAATTTCGGATACATTTATTTTGTTATTATAGGAAATGTATAAAATTCGTTAAATTTGTTTCGACGTCCTATTAATGACAATAATTTTGAAAGTAAAAGTATGCATCAATGAATGCGTACGTTATTTTGTCATTAATGATGAGAAAAGTCGGTGTGACTACAGTTTTATCCACCACTGTAGGGAAAAAAGCTTCCATATGTTATAATAAAAAAAGAAGTTTTCATTTACTAGGATTTCCATTTCTTCATCAAAAAAAAAGTTTTGGTAGTTTTCATGGATGTTTGCTTGTTTTTACTGTGTTGGCCTAATGATGTAATGGTGAATTTTGACTTAAAGACTTTTATTATGCTGGGGCTATATATATCCAATTACATACAATTTTCACAATTCGTTTGTAAAATGGAATTATTTTGTAAATTTTAACTATATTGACACATGACAGCCCTATTAATGACAATCATAATAAAGTAAGCATTATTTATTACATGATTTTTATCTTATTTCATTTAAAATACCAGCATATACATTATAGTTTGTGACAATGTATGCATTAGTGTGATGTTTTTTTCTTAAATAATGCCTGTTTAACTTAGAAGGCTTTAAAGACAAAGGCTTGCCCAACATTGCAGAACTCAGTATATTCAATGTTGGCATAACTTTTTTCAAATGCATTGGCGCAGGCTTGTAACTGGCTGGCAAATATGGAAAACTTAGATTTTCTGAATCCAAAATACACATCTTATTAATAGGTAAATTATTGAAGTTTTTGATATATTAGCAATTTTTTTAGATACATTGCAATCTTGCCGTTTGCCCAGATTCACAAAATATGATGTGAACAAACATTGCATGGAGTTTTTTTAAGTATGCAGCAGATCATTTGAAAAATAGCTCTTTTAATACTTTTAAAACTTTAAATGCTTTTTTGTAATATGTCCTTCAATTTTGATTTCTATCATTAATTTTCTGTGAGTTTGTATTATAAATAACTAGCCATTAATCTTAGACTTTTTTCTAAATGAGAATTTCTAATTTTTTAATACTGAATTTGAAATCGTCATTTTATCATCGAGGTTTTTATTAGATTTTTGGCCAGTGCCAATAATGTATTTCAACCACCGCCTATGATATGTTTGGGTTTAAAAATATCATGTTGCAATATTTAAATATACTTTAGAAATTCGTGTAATTTATCTGTAGATCAGATATTTACCATGTTTTGAGATATCTGAAGAAATTATTTCAATTTTAAAATATTTGGATGAGATTTTTTAAATAATCTTATTTTTTAAATATTATATTTAGGATTGGTCTAAACGTAAAGGAATTTAGGATTATATATTACAAATCAGACGTCCAATTACATATTAATCAACGTCGAATTATCTATTTAAAATTCAAAGTTGAATTATATATTACAAATCAACTATTTCAAATGGACGAAAATCCTATTTTCACTTTTGATGATTTGTTTTGTCCTTTCAAAAGAAATATTTTCCTTTTGATGATTTGTTTTGTCCTTTCAAAAAAAATATTTTCCTTTTGTTGATTTATACAGACGCCAGTTTTAATAATTTACTTAATGGAGGATCTCAGGTTAGTTTTGTGTTTTGCAAAAAATATTTTCATTTTGGTGATTTGTTTTGTCCTTTTGAAAAAAATATTTTCCTTTTGGTGATTTGTTTTGTCCTTTCAAAAAAAATATTTTCCTTTTGGTGATTTGTTTTGTCTATTTATAATTATTATTTTTATTTTGGGGATTTGTTTTGTCCTTTCATTAAAAGATATTTTCCTTTTTTTCATTGTTTTGTCCTTTCAAAAGAAATATTTTGCAGTAAACGAGATGCTTTCAGACAAATTTGTTCATGTAGTCATCTGGGTTTCATCTCAAGATCAATTGGAATATCCTCTCAAATAAACTCAAATAAATTGATTCAATCATTTCATAAAAATTACATTAATAATTTTAAATCTCAAAAAGTAAGTTTTGGTGTAGTTTGTTAGTTATGTTTTAAATAATTATTGTTAATCGCGTGATGTGTTGCTTTTGCTTGTAAATGTTGACAATTATGTCCTTTATAATGCATAACTATTCGAATATAGTTAATTTTTAAATAGATTTTAAAATTTAAAGTTTTATCCTACTAAACTTATTACAATTCTTAGTTGCTACCAATATCACGGAAAATTACTAGAGTGATTTCTTAATTCAATTTTTCTTCTTTTTCTTTCCAATGAATTGTAATTGAAAAGCAAATATTGGCTTGAAAATATAAATTTATGTTTAAATCAACAGTTTTATTTTTCAATATCTTTATCTAATAGTTGCTTTAAATTCGTTTGTCAACGTGTTACGTAATTAAAGAGGATAATATTCTATTATGGTTTTAATTAAAATAGCAGGAATTCTAGCTGAATTTAATTGCTTAAATTTATGTTGAAATATATTTCTCCCGCATAAAAAATTTTCAATTATGGAATTACAAATGCTGTTCTTGATAATATACACTATTATTTTGAAAGAATCAGAATTACATCATGTTAGGGAATGCTCATCAAATTTTCGAAATGATTCTCCATGTATGTTAGATGATGTAATGGTATCATTTTCTAGAGAAAATTTTGCGTTTCTCGGAATTACACCTAATGCTGTCCTTGAAACAGAAAATCTTCCCAGAAACGACAACTTGAACTTCAATATTACTAATGTTACTATTAAAGAAGACTACAGCACTATAAAAGCTAGAAATGTTATTTTAGAAAACGTGAAGTGGTTTACTAATAAGAATCAACTGCTACAAACGCAATCATTAGATATTCACAATTGTACATTTCAAGGAAATATATGGATGGAGCTTAAGGTAGAAGTGTTCATCTATGTCAAAGGGGGAACTCTTAAAATTGCCCATTCCTCCTTCAGTGATTTTAATTATTTTCTAACGTTAATTGGAACTTATGCAGATAATATTGAGATTTTGAACTCAACATTTCAAAAGAACCGCAATTTCCAATATCTATTGAATGGTGAAATTCGAAAATCCTTTAGAGTAACATCCTGTAATTTTATGAACAATGAAAACTTTACTTCATTTTTCAATTATTCTGCTAATAAAACTCCACGATTTCTATCGCTAGATTATCCATTTCCTTATTTTGCATCTATGCTGCCAAACATCAGTATTCAACAGTCAGTGTTTGCTTGGAATTTAGACTTTGATTTATTAGTATGCAGTACAGATTTATTACATAGTTTAATATTTTGTCAAAATGTTGTTAAATTTAACTCGAAATTTATATCAAGTGTAGGTATGGTGAGCTCTACAGAAAAGACAAAAATTCTTTCAAACATTTTCCAATATAATATTGGAGAAAACTTGATCAGTCTTTTTATTTTAAACACTTTGTCAAAAAAATTGGAAATTCGAAATAATTCTTACACAAGAAATGTCTTACAGAAATCAATTACATATATTAAACTTTTTTCAATTGAAGGAAAAGCTCATGTATGTATATCTAATGAACAATTTTCAAGCAATGTCTGCAAGAACCATTACAAAATATTTACACACCGTGCCAATGCTTCCGTCATTATGGAGAACAGTAGTCTGAATGTGGACATTCGAATGGAATCTTGTAACTTGATAAATGTAGACGAAGCCATAAATCTGACACTTTTCAATGTAACACTTCGAACCTCAAAAGAAAATATTGAAAACATAAAAGAAAATTGTTCTTTATCAGCTACACCATTTGATTTAGAAACTATAGAAAAATACCAAATTTACCAATGCAAAAAAGTTCAATTACATTATTATCCAGTGATTATTATGTTTATTTTAGTATTTCTGCTAGGCGTGTCAACAAAATTTTTGATGGATGTCACCTTTACAAATAATTATGATATATTTCTGTGTGGAAAACTTCCAAGTGAAAACAAATCAACTCAAACATGGCATCCAATCAAACTTGACAAAACATTGAAACGAATGAAAGAAAAGCAGGACAATATCTCCAATAATCCTGGAAATGATGAAGTTAACTGAAAACAATCATTATAAATTTGTAATATATTATCATATTAAATAAACCAAAAATTTCCGTAAATTACCAGAATTCAATAAAGGTCACTTAAATGGTTAATATATAAAGTAGGGTGTACCAACAAAATAAAAAATTATCCGATTTTTCTCAGAGATTGCAGAAATTTGTATATGTACAGTGCCTAATATTCTTAAATTTTGATAGTGGGTTGAGATGGTTCACCACCCTAACCATAATTTACCTGCTCCTCCATTTTTTTTAAGAAATTATCCTTCAATGACTTTTTTAATTGTTTTCTGCAATTTTTTTCCTTAAATATTTTGTAGATAAGTTAAATTATTACAAAGTTATAGCGCTTAATACAAAAAAGTCCATGAAATCTTACATTTTTTGAGAATTTCGAAAAATACGATTTTGTATGTAAAAAAATAAGGGCTATAAGTTAAAATCAAAACGAAATTTTCAATGCAAAATTATAATTAAATGTTTTCTATGTTTTTTGCATTATCAGCTTTTCCCCTGATCCCTTATTAGTGATATTTCTAACATTTTGTGTCAATTATGTGCAATTAAGCAAATTTGATACATGTCCTAATAAATATGCGCATAATTTGCACATTAATTATCATATCACAATCACAATGATTAAGCCAAAATGTTCTAAACATCTCAAAGTATCTACAAACTAAATTTGGTGTTGATTGGATGTAACATTTCCGAGATATTAGGGGGTAATTCAGCCCCTCAGGAATAGTTGCTACAAAAAACCTCATTTAAAATTGGCTTAAGTGATTTTGTTAGAGGCTGACATCGGGTATTGGGTCGGGGTCAGGTACAAAGATTTGATTGATAATAATAAAATATATCACTGTTTGATTTGAGAAAGATCCAAGATGAGATTTTATTAGTTGATTAGATTTTATGCTATTCACACAGTTTCTGCTCTTCTTTATATGCATGTATGTGTTTACTTTAATAGTTTTTTATTTTTGGTATTTAATAAATTTTGATAGATTTCAAAACTTTAAATATAATCAATCTAAGCTTGAAGTTTATCACATAACAATCATCTTTAATTAAAAATGAAGATTAATAAAAGTTCGGTTTCTGAGTTGATAATTATTGTAATGGTCAAACACTATAGAGTGTTTTGTAGTACTTGGAAAGTCTAACATAATCCATATAAACTCGTACATGGTTTCCATTTTTCCTTTTCTAGAAAATGAACAATCATTGTACAAATGCAATTAAGGTAAGCAACAAATGGGAGCACTTCACACTACAAAACCATTAACCATTATACACTGTCACTCAGATTGTTTGTGAATTAGTCACTAGCCATTGCATAGCACTGGTGATCATTGTTGGAAACCAATTTCTTATGTTCTTGATTGCATGGGTCTGCTTGGTGTTTCAACCTTGTTAATTTCTGCTGTATATCTAAATGAACTTGTATTAGCAAAACAGACACAAAGAAGTTATATCATACTTTAAGTCAATTAAACAATTATATAAGAACTCAAGCAGCTGAGATATGGGGGAATCAATTGCTCACTATCGAGGACCAATTGTGTAACTACTAACAGTAATAGTAATAGTTAATTACAGTCAATCTCTAGAAGTGGTGATTCTACATGGTAACTGTGAGAGGATACCCAATGTGTGGAAGCAAGAACAAAAGAAGTATGAGTTAAGATAGTTGTTTCTTCTCAGAAAAAAATTTTTTTTTAGAAAAACCAAAAATGAATTACCATAGTGAACAGCAGTAGTGATAGGGAATAAAAGCTCCCAAACAAAACCATACAAAAAATGAGAAGTAAGCTGAATTAGCAAAACACCACCAATTAGTAAAGTCACAAATAAACCAGAATAGAGACTCAATGTTAAGCAAGAAATATGGTAAACACAAAAACGCCACAGAACATGGACACCCCTTAAATTCAGGAAACCATATCAATCCCATATAGCAAAAATTCCCCATTGAAACTAGTATTACAGTCTGTAAATAATGAAGACCAACAAACACAAGTGCATGCCAGTCACTAAGCTTAAAAAACAAAAAGAACAATGTACACAGAGAATACCAAAATATACTGGCTTTAATAATTAGTTTAATATACAGCAGCTTCCTAACCTACATTTAATAATCATTACATTCTTGGTCACATTATTGTTATTAATTTGGATCTAAAATAGTATAAATATAAATCAATATGTTTTGGCTTACAAGCCACATTTTGAGCTTGTTAAGTTTAATACATGTAGATAAATGATTGGTAGTTAACTAAGCAAGAATAAGAACCCTTACTCCTAACCTAAGTACACTTTCATTGCGTGGCACAAAGACCCTTGAATCATTCCCATGATGAATCCAGACCACTACTAAACACAACTTGTTTATCTTGACATTGTATTTTTGTATTAGATAATAAAACTGTAGTGAAGAAATATTTATAGTAGCTCAAAAAATTACTTGTTAATTTCAAATTTTTAATCTTTCATCTGCCATGATGGCGGTAAAATAATGGAAGTGATTTGACCCCCTTCATTTAGTCAAAATTATTAGTATCAACAAATACTAGTTCATAATCAATTACACTGATATTACTTGGTTGCAACATACAAATTAATCTGAGATGATGATAACTTTTTACAATACATTTTTAATCACATAGAGGGGGTGAACCACTTGAACCCATTGTAGCATCATCCAAATTAATTAAGCTGCTAATGTTGATATGAACAGAGAATAAGATCAAAGACAAATTATGATTAGAAATATTGTAAAATTATATGATCAGTTTAGATTAATTTGTGTTATGCAACTAAGCAAGAATAAATATAAATTATGAGAGATTAGTATCTGTCTATTATAACACTTTTGGCAAAACAAGGGGGCAAAGTTGATTCCATTATTTTTAGCCACCATTTTGGCAGACAAAAGATTTAAATTCAAAATCAACAGGTACTTTCTTTGAAATACTATAAATAGATAAAATTTGTTGTAAGCAATTGATAAAGAAATTCATTTGGAATTCTTATATTTTTTTCTTTATACAGTTTGATTATTTAATTAAATATCAAGCTAATTGAATTGTGTTTAGTAGTGGTCTGGATCCATCATGAGATCAATTCTAGGGTCTTTGTGCTAGATCATCATGAAAGTGCACCTATGTTAGTGTAGAGTCGCTTGGGGATTCTGTTGATATTATTTTTTATAACATTACTTTGTATTATTACGTCATCATGACGTTATTAGCTAGTTTCAATCTTAAGTTTGCTGTTATTAATTTGATGTCCCCTCGATGGTGCTGATTGTTGCTCAAATTTAATTTTACGAGGGAAACAGAATTTGATCATGCTAAACTACGTTGACATCTGAATTATTGTAAACAAAGGCCGGTAATGATTAAACAATTGTATAAAACCTGAGGAAACTGTAGCAATAGCTTAATACATTTTATCTACTCTCAACTGCTGTCTTTACCATTGTACTTTTTATTTATTTATTATCTTGATGAAACTTACTGCTTAAGATTGGCGACAATTCGGGAGTGCTTTCATTAGCACGGGGCGACACTTTGCTTCTGGGGGTCTGTTGATTACCCAGTCCGAATTGTGGACTCATTAAGTTATGCATACGGCTATGTATAAGGAAATAATAAATCTCTCTTTCGTAATTCAACAAGTACATGCACTTATAAAACCTAACACTGTGATGATACCATGCCGTGGGCTAGCACAAATATCTGGCAATTACAGATTATTTAATAGTGAGCTGAGAGATAACAATGAAAATGAGAGTTTGTGTTTTCAGAATTGAGATAGAAATTAAGCAAGTGAGACAAATAGGGTAGCACCAGTCAATAGGTTAAGCACTTTACTTCTGGATGTTCCGCTTCAGCTGGAAGCCATAGGAATTGGTCATCTTGGTTCTTAGCTAAAGTAGTTGTGTTACTTGGATGAATTACCAATGTTACATCTATATGTTATAAATTCTGTGTTATTCCTTTTTCTGGAATCGTGGCTGTTATGTAATGCTATTCAAACCTTCTGCGGAGTCAATCAAGTTTCTAGTTAAGTTTCCCTACCAGCCCACGATTCTACATTAGGTATAGGCGTTTTTCTCTTGTTTAGTTGACTATCAATCACTTACTACATGCATCAACTATAATAGATTTGAATTACAGTTGGATGACCAAATCCTAGGAATTATATCTATACTATTTTAGATCCAAATTATTGACTATAATTTGACTAATAATGTGACCAAACATGTAGTAGTTATTGAATGTAGGTTAAGAAGTTGCTCATAATTAAACAAGTTAGTAAAGCCAATATATTTCAGTAATGGCTACATGTAATTTTAATAGAGCAGCTAGTAACAAGTCTGGTTGCTTTAACATGAAACACTTTTACAAAAAGAGATTAAGTTGAATTGTGTCTTGTCTTGAGTATACACCAAGCTAGGATAGAGTGCACATAAGCTACATTGTTGAGCTGAGAAGTGGAACTCAACCAACTGGATCATTGGTGAACACCTAAAACTGGATGCTGAGATCAGCCTCAGGCAGATGTCCACTATTAATCATTGGAGGAAATGCTGCATAGATTCATCACCTCAATAGTGATTAGTTAATCCTTGTTAAGTTAAGCTAACAGAAATACACAAAAGCTGAAGCAGTATTAAGTTAGTAAATCCCTACCTGCAAATATACAACCAATGTTATATAGTAGCAATGGACAAACAGTAATAATGCCTGGTAGAGGATGGTACACCATTATCAAAAATTTTGGCATGATTCCTAGTCAGAAACATAGACAAATTTTTACAAAGTTTGAGAAAATCAAATAGTTTTCAATTTTTTTGCTAAACCCTAATTTAAAATTTTACAAAGTATTGTTGCAAAAGAAATTTGTAATTACATATATATTTAGTAACAAGTTCCAAAAGCTTGTCAAAAATATTAGTTAATGGAATAAATAAAACTGATTGAATTTTGAAAAGCTTAATAGTTAGTTATTTTAAAATTTCAAAAAGCAGTAGATATAGAACACACTATAGATTACATTGTATAGAACAATAGAGTTTTCATAATTAGAAGTCTATGATAAAACTACAATTTATTGAGTAATGAGTTATAAACTTTTCACTTGCATTGTTTCTAACTTTTATTATAAAATTGAATTATAATAGCTTGACAAACAAATAATCAGTTAATACATTCTTCACATATATTTCATATAAACAAATTGTTTGCTACATTACGTTAGCATCAGCTTTTTAGCAGTCTATGTATATGACTCACTAAATTATTTATACTAGTTCTAATCATCAGCATTCACATGAGTATTTCATTTCATGGTAAATGTCATCACTAAGCACTAGTGAGATATACACTAAATATATACAATGCATATATTTAAAAGCAAGCAATTGCAAAAATTGCTTTTAAAAAATACATGGAAGAGCTTAAGCCTTTTTTCTCCTTTGCTATTCATAAATATACATTTGATGTTGGCACAGAGTAGAGGTGTTCATCTATGTTAAAGGGAACTCTTAAAATTGGCTATTCTTCTTTCAGTGAATTTCATCATTTTGGATGTTAATTTATGCTTACCTATTTAAGATTGAGATATTTAACTGAACATTTTAAAAGAACCAAAATTTTGAATATCTACTGAATGGCAAGTTTTCTAATTCCTTTCAAAAGGACCACTTAATTTTATGTACAATAAAAAAATATATTTCATTTTGTAATTATTCACCATCTACTAATAAACCACTAACTTCATTTACTAATGATAGTTCTACTTTTACAAATGTCAGTATTCAACAGTTAGCATTTGCTTGAAATTTATATTTTTATTCATTAGTAAAAATTAGAAAAACAATACCTATTTTAATACTGTGTCAAAATGTTAATTAATCTTAAAATTTAAATTAAATGTAGATATTGCAATATCTACATTTCAAAATATAATATTGGAGAAAGAATTTGTGTAGCATAATCCACCAATTTAGCTGCTAAAGAGAAAAGAAGTCAGTCAAAGAAAAGAAAAACAAAAATGATTAGAAATTTATTTAGCAATATAATTTGTTGTATTTTGCAAACACAATTTATCATATACAAATGTAAAAAATTAGTACTTGTTAAAAACAAAGAGGGCAAAATCACTTCTCATTATTTTTTTTGAAATTGACTATAACTAGAGTGAGAACATTGGAAAGATTGTTGAAGTAAATTCTTCAGAGTTCTTATCTCTAGATTTTCACAGTTTGATTAATTAAAGTCAATGTCAAGCTAAATGTTTAGTGTCAAGTAGTAGTCAGGATCCCTTGATGAGAATAATTTAAGGTTCTATGCCCCTGATCACAAAATGCACTTAGGATAGGTGTACAAATAGGAATTTTGATAACCCATTTAGCTGACTGCTGATTGTATCTAAACATGTATTAAATAATAAACTTGATAAACCGCTAGTTAGCCAAATGTAAGTTACTTATTAATTATTTTTTCTAGGTCCAAATTGTTGACTATTATGTGACCATTAATGAGACTGCTTGTTCTATTGATTATTTACATGTAGGTTAGGAAGCTGCACACAAGTTAGGTATATGAACAGGAGTTTTTTATTACCCATTTAGCTGACTATTGATTCCATTCATACATGTAAGTCCTGATAACAAATTCTCAATAGGGCTAGTAAGCCCAAATGTAGGACATATTATTATATTTTCTAGATCCAAATTAGTTACTATAAAGTGACTGATAACAAGACTGTTTTATTCTATTGAAATTATTATATGTAGGATAGGAAGCAGGTACTTGTTTAATTAATTATTTTAAAACCAATAGTTTTTGTAATGGCTCTTTGTATATTAGTTAATTAAGCAGCTAGTGGCAAGCCCTGTTGCAATTTATTATTACACTTTACAAAATGAGTTTAAGTTTAGTTGTGCTGAGCCTTTAGTAAGCACTGCATTAAGCTGGGGTACACAAAAGGAGAGCAATTGAGCTGAGTGCTGGATACACATCAATTGAAACTGATTACTGGAATTGTTGCTGACTTCAGAGAACAGCACTAGGTGGAGGCCCCACTGTTGGAGACACTGCAAAGTTACTTCACATAAATAGTGGTGGTTAAATTATCTGTTAATAATAGTTAATAGGAATAGTTGCCTGTAAAGTGAAGCAGTAAAAAACTGTTAGATCCCTACCTGCTAGTTCACCACACAATCAAATACAGAGATTTGAATAAAGGGATGTTAAACTTGGTAGGAGATGCTTCATTTGATCATTCTTTTAATTCTAAACACTTTTCAAAAGACTTTGAAATTCAGAATAATTCTTATGTAAGAAATGTCTTACAGAAATAAATTACAAATATTACAATTCTATCATTTGTAAGAGAAGCTCAGGTTTGTATGTCTAATGAACAGTTTTCAAGCAATATCAGTGTGAGCTGTTACAAGATGCATAGTTTTTCAATACTATCTTTATAATGGAGAACTGTTATTTTAATGTTTTATGGAATCTTTTAATTTGATAAACTTAAACAATTTCATAAATTAAGCAGCTTTCAATGTAACATTTACAACCTCAAAAGAAAATCTCCAAAACTTACAAAATAGTTGCTCTTTGAATTTATCAGTTATACCAATTGATTTAACTAATTGATTCCTGATTTTCTAAGGGAATGTGCAAATAGAGTCCTTTTAAATATTTAGCCTTGAAATAATTTTTCAAGAAACTTAACATCCCTAAAATTAAAATGTACTCATGCTTGAATTGTTTAGGATATATTGTACACAATACTAAATCATCATTTTTAAGTTCCTTGGGATTATCAGCTAAACTCAAATATTTTTTTAACAGATTTATTACACAAACCCTAAAAAGGAGTGCCCTGTGTCTACAATGCTACATGCAATTCAAAATTTTAAAATGTAATTATAAATGAGAATTTTCTCTATAGTGGTGTTTTGTGTGCTTGAAATAGTTTTAAGAAATCATTGTAGATTTAGAAAATTGTGGAAATGTTATCTCCAACAGCGTGGCTGTTTT
>CABFPE010000521.1:512498-534080 GCA_900660155.1 Hofstenia miamia | reverse complement strand
AATACTGTGTTAATTTAATATGTCAAAAAGAGAGTGTCTATAAAATCTTGATTATTATTTGCATGGCGTAATTATTCCCCATTTAATTTTGCAGATGCATAACATTTATACCAATGCTTAGATATATTTTATCAGTGGGGCTGTGTGATTTTTGACACACATCAGATGAACAAGACTTGACAAAAATTATCTATGCATGGGAAATGAAGACGGTGGTTGATGACAATATATGAACTCACATCAACGTTGGTGGTGATAAGCTAATACAATAGAAAAAATTTAATAGAGCACTCCTCCAATATCCATGAATTACTAGAGGTCAAAAGGTCAGTTTGTGGAACCAAGTCTGTTATATAATACTACTGTGAACTCTCCTTTTTTTTGCAATGAACAATGGACATTCTAGCACGTCTTACTGTATTAGCAAATGTTTAGCATGCTACTAGATATAACAATCTCTTTATGCAATGGGTTGAATATATCTTATCCACTGTTGTAATTGATTTAACCATTCAATACACTGTGTGTTTAATAACACCATATATCTCGTTTTCATGACTAATAATGGATGATTGATACATTAGAAACCCCTGTTATGTTTTATAAAGAATTGAAATCTCCAACATACAAAGAGAATTTCACATTTCAAAGCATAAAAACGACTTACCATAGTAAATAAGAAGGCAACCTCTGCAAGTAAACTCTCCATAAAGATTGATTATTGCATTAAAAACACATTGTTCTAGTTAAAACGTTGGAGTTTTCACCATTTCTGTCTGCTAATTAGCTTTATTGAAATTATACATATATTTCTAAGATTGAAGTAAATTAATAACAGTTGTTGTAAAATGATATTACATCCGCCAATGTTTTAATGTAAAATGCAAGCATGGAAAAAAACAAATCTGAAATTGCTACCATATATATATATATGTTTGTGTTGGAAAATTTGTTATATATATATATATATATATATAGCAAATTCACCAAAACATGTAAATTCTAAAATTATTCATAGTTTGATTATGTGATGTGTGATTAACCTGTTCTATTACCACGCCCACATTATGCCTGAATTAACAATGGGTTATGACTCATCAATTTAAACAAAGATTTATGTAAAAACAAAGTGAAAATCAGGAAAAATATTCAGTAAATAATTAATGAAGTAATGTTACATTTTAAAGTTCTTTTGTTCTATTTAAATGAATCATTCATCAATGACATTGCTTCATTTTTAGAAAAGCTATTTCTTTTGTATCACATTAGAGATGCACTAGAATCATGATTATTCTGGAAAAATATAATGAAGGTTCAGTCAATATCTATCCATGTTTACGCTCAGATGTGAAAATGGTTCTTTGATTCCATTCTGCTTCTTCAAATAGGTATGCTTATTGTTGAATTTTACTGAATATACATTTTAAAATTGGGCCTTTATTCAACATTTGATAATGTGTAGCAATATTTGGGTGAATTTATTCACTGAGCACTTATTAAGTTTTCTATTTACAATCAATAAATGGTGACATAGCATCTTTAAACGGCTTAGATTTCAAATACATCTTTGCATGCAAACATTGGTATGCATTCAATTTTCGAATTTTGCTTTCATCATGTTTGTACTAGTTTGTAATACTTATTAAAAATCGTATTTTTATGTACTATTTGATCTAACACTTGATGCATGGGTTATAATATTTACCAAAAATGCTTTTAATTTCAAGTCAAGCGATTTTTTATTGTCAATGTTTTTCAACATAGTAACCTATAGTTTGTTATGTTGTAATTTTCTCAAAATTCTTATTGATCTATATTTTAAATACCATGTGCATATATTTTTTGAATATGAATAATATACTATTTACAGGCATTTGTACATGTATGCTAATATTTAACCTTGCTAGGCAAAAAATTTTATGTTTATTTTAACAATATATGATCCTGACACTGGTTTATACATCGGATGTCTCTTTTCAAGTTAGAAACATACAAAGTCAAGAAAAAATGTATCAGTCTAAAATGTGTGCAGTCATGAAAAATCCATATGCACCAAAATGAAATGCAGAGAGAAGAAACTAATATATAATATTGTATATTGAAACACATGTGTGTGTATAAATTATATTAATAACATTGCATGTATAATTTTTAGGAAACAAAATTATACCTTTATGCATAAAACCGCATTTTGATTTTAACATGTAAGTCTACATTCCAAGTTTGTAGTGTTAAGACACTTTTATGCATAACCCAATGCTTTACCTTTTCTGAAAATGTAGCTTGTTTTTATTGTGTATTACACATCTAATGAAATATTTTTCATTCTTTCAGTATTTGAATATTATCAAAACAAATTAAACATAAGGAAATTTTTACAATCAAATAGAAAAGTATTTGAAAAAAACGAAGTGCAACCCTTTTACATGTAATTTATTGATTCCTGAAAAATGCTAAACATTGTACATTAACCTTGTAAGCAGTCAAGATGGTAGGAATGTTTATGGATAGGAAAAATATTAGTCATCAATGCATTATCACAAATGTGACATGAAACCCAATTAGCAAGCTAATGTATACAAACAATAGTATGCCCTGCAAACTAAAGTAATGTGTGATATACCACTCCCATGTATATTGTTTATTACATTTTTTTTTATTATGTGCTCAACTATTGTATTATTATCTTGCTTTGCTTGGGTATTTTATTATCCACTTTATTAAAAAAATGAATTATGAATAATACATCTATTATAGTATTCTAACTATGCACTTGATTTATTTCATGCAAGTGTGCATGAACCCCCATGTTTTTACAAATACTGTATAACTGGAATTAATTAATTTTAGCAGATGAAAACAGATGAGGCACTTTTTCATGGATAATTGTTTACTCAACTCTTTCACGCAGTTTAGAAAGTAGTGTTTTTGACTTGGGGAGAATTTAAGTCATCAAATGATACTTTACAAAAGACTGGTGCAAATTGTAGACTAATTATCTTAACATGCTAGAGATTGTGGGTGGCAATGGCTTTTTGAACTGGGGAATTTTCGTGTATTTTGATTTAATGTTAAAAGATTAATGACTAAACAACTATCTGCTTCAATGCTACTTTAAAAGGCAGGACGAAGTCAACTGGAGATTTCAAAAACATCTGTACACAAAATATCAGTGTATGTTATATACGTTTTTCCATATTTTATTTTCAACATCTAAATGCATTGATGTATTATTTGTCTCTTCCATTGTGCACATTTGGTATGGCTTTATACATTTTACATTTTAGTATTTTACTTTCCATCAAACACGTTTTTAATATAAACAAATTTAATAAGGGTATTGCTTTATGCAACTATATACATTTTTGTAGAAACTGATTTTCCATTGTACACGTTTTTCCTATAAACAAGATTACATGCATTTTTGGTTTAGGGGTCTATTTACATTTAGTATATCTCTTTCCAATGCACACACTTTTTGATTTAAACTAAATTGTACATATTGATGTATGCACTCTAAATTTACTACTTTTGTAATGTAATCCAATCATGTGTGGTCAAGTTAAGAAAAAGAAAGGAAGAAACTAAGACTGAATATTAAAATAAATATTAATTGTACAACACATGAATATGATTAATTAATTATTTGTAAAATTGTAGTGCAGTAATTTTTGATATTAATTCATTTGGCAAAAAAGTAATAGACCAAAATTGTCAACAACTTAGATTAGCAGGTACTAGTCAAATATTTGACTGTTTATTATTTTTCACTATAAAAATTGTGTGATTTATCATTTTGGTGATGACTTGAATTTACTGGATTTACTTTGCTTGTTGTTCATATTATTGCACTTATTACATTATGCTATTATATCTAGCCCTCATAGGAAGTTACAAAATCAGTTTGTGTTATCTTGTACGGATTCTATTATGTATAGTTACCATCGGACCAAAGTACTACTGATCTTCCCTTTTCATGACCATATTGGTTGTTCACATGTACTTTAGGTTAACATGTAATTATTTATATGTAAGGATATTATATGTAAGGAAACCTAACAAGCTAATGCATCCCGGTTGTGAGCTTCCCTTATATTACAAACTCATTAATAACAAGAACAATCAATGCACTAAATTAATAATGTATTGAACATTGTCACTATTGTATTCATGCACACTATTTCACTGCACTGAGTCAGTAGAGTTGTGGTTGGTGTCTCTCTCAATGTTTAAGTATTGGATGGAAATGCTCGTTATAGCGTAATTCTTTGATTCCTCTTTTGTGCTTTGCTTCAGGTCGGGTAGATTACCCTGTACATTGTACCATCTATCTCGTGTCTTGTATCTAAAAGGATAGTTGTTAGTTTCCTATCAATGTTAGTTGATCAGATATTAATTTAATTAACAAACAACTAAAAGTTAGAACCAAAGAAGAGAGATGGAAATTTGGGATCTGTCACCTACCATACTAGTCAAGGAGGGAAAAATGTCACAGCAGCTCCTAAATTAAGTTAAGCTTTATTAGTGGGAAGGTTGGCAAGATTCTACACTTTTATAACTAGTAGCGTGTGACATGTTTTACATGTGTTATTAAGATTATGCTTAAAGGAAAAACTAGAATTGATGAACATTTTCACGAAGTAAATGAATAACATTAGGCATTGGGCATCTACATCGCTTGGATTTTAAGATAATCACATCAGTTTGAGTATTATTTAGCATGGATATGTGAACTGTTTTTATAAAATTGGCAATGATGATTTGCTAAGATTTTATTCATTTCAATAACATGATGCTCAAGAATGCACATTTAAGGTTTTTTGACACACTTGGTCTGAACGTTCTTCCCAACCCAGTCATACCAATTTTTAAATTCTGATAATTTAGAGAAGAAATGTTTCTGATGCTTCCTATTTATTTCGTCTGCCATTCATTGCTGGAAGAGTATACAGTGCCAGTATGCTGGATACACTTCTCTACCAATCATATGCTAAGCCATATCTCATTAACCTCATCGGCCTCCTTCTCGGTCTTCATCAACAACAAGGATCAGGACATCTTAGTTTTGTAATTATTTTTGTGATTTTATTGAAATAATGTGAACGATTATGCTTACCCTTAATGTACATAGATTCATTTAAATGACACAGATGTTAATTCACTTCGAGTATTTGGAAAGCTGTTTCAGAAGCTCTCTTCAATAACTTATGAAACTCCTATTGGAATCTATCGCATTGTTAAACATGATCAAGCAGTTGAGGTAATTGTTGCAAAAGTTTTTATTGTTTATTAGTTCAAGTGTTTCAATTGATGTTTATATTGCACAACACTTTCACAGGGCTGAATTAAATTTCTTAATGACATACCTATCTTATAATCTGAATCTACAGGAAGATGAAACGACATGATAACCAAAATGGATTGAATCTTAATTCCTTTGGTTGAGAAAAAGAAATTAACCAGTGTTTTGCAATGTATGAATTATTATTGAATTTACTGAGTGTATGTTTGCATAAATGTACAAGTCAAACTAATTCCTAGTTTAAAATATTAATAGTTTTTCGCAAACTACATAAAACTAAGTAAAAGTAATTTGAGAAATAAATAATTTACAGAAACAAGAAATACAATTTCAGAAAATATTTCTCCTTGCATTTTCTCAATAGTAATGTACATCATATACATAGAATACAAAGAAGTTTTTTGCATTTCATGGACATGAAGAAAACAAACGAATTACAGATGAGTTCTTTACATGGGAAAGAGAAGATATTGCAGCAATGGTAAGACAACGAATGTCTCGTCTGAACATGCACACTGACGATTATGGTAGGTTTGTTTTTAAAAGTGCATCATAATATCATATACAAGTATGCACCTAGAAACCCTTTTAAACCATTCATACATAAAAACTCTCAATTATCTAAATATTTTTTAAACCTACTAACCCAGAGTTTTCAGGTCTCTAGAAACATGTGTTGTAGCACTATGTGATTGATAGGATTGAGCTATTAACAGAAAATTTTGTTGAAAGTTACCCTATTTTATCTTACCTACGTCATTGAAAAAGATCCAGAATATTTTATGTTCATGTGATGACGCCACGAAATATGTCAACAGTTAAGAAAATTATTCAAAAATTTAATGCTAAAAAAGCTTTAAAGTAAACTATATTTTCGACAATATATTGATAGAAAAAATTCAATGATGGAAAAGAAAATTCACCTTGAAACAGTATTTAGGGAATAAGCTCAGAGAACTCAAACACGGTCAAAAGTAAAATAGTCACTGGCTGATGTCAAATCAGTGGCGTAGCTACAGAGGGGCCTGGTCTATACCCCCCAGATTGAAACCAGATCACCCTCCTCTCAGAGATAATTCATAAGTAGCTTATTGACATGAAGTAGGAAACAGTAGAGGTTAACTGATTTTAGCGAATGCAATTTGTTATTATTAGGTGTAAAAGAACCTATACAGATCTTGTCATTCTCGAAGTTTGTTACAGCTGATATGCTGTATATGAAAAAAATGTTGTTTGTATTAATGTCTTTTAAATATGTTCCTTTAGAACTGCTCGGAATGTTAAGAACTTTAACTCGAATAAGCTCGCAAACTCGATCAGAAAAACTCGAAAGAGAAATCTTCAATACACTTGAACTTGATTGAAATCCACTCGAAAATACAGTAAAAATGAATTATTTGAAATTTCTATTTCTTTATCAATCGCAAAGAACTATTTTTGAGCTTACAGAACTCAAATTATTTAAAATAAATTTTGTCTTAGCATAAGAAAGTCGGAATTAGAAAAAATTCGATCGAACTCGGAATTTTCTTCAAAAAAATACTCGAACTCAAATCGCAAAAGCTCGAACTCGGACCGAGTAACTCGAGCGCGACTCGAAAACGAAAACTCTGTTTTAGAATAACTTAAGCGCCTAATATATTAATAAATTTATAATTTAAAGAATTCACTCTCAAAGGCGTTTATTCGGCATTTTAAAATAATTATTTTAGACCAAAATGTGAGTGATAAACGAAGTCATCTGTCGTATGTGATAGTTAATCCTGAATACAACTGTAAGTTACTTCAGGGAGATATTGTGTAAGTATTTTTATTCAAGTTAGAAAACCGATAATTCGCATAATTAATTGAGAACAATAAGAAACCGTAAGACCTAAAAAATTCAATTTATTTTTTTCAAATAGCATCTTATTTAAATTTTTTATCCAATTCAAATTACAGGAAGCAATAAATATTATCTTATAATTCTCCACTAACTTTATACAATGGTTTTAAATCTGCATGAAACCAGTTGAGCACAAAATCATAAGCAGTGATTAAAAAATTTAAATGATAGATAATGCGTGGAGCTTTGGTAAACCTCACTTTGTTTAGATATGTATTGCGGCCACCTAAAAAGATCACATCAAATCTTCCTCAACGCAAATCTCAGCCAAAATTACCTGGAAGAAAACCGAGTTTTAAGCGCGGTAGAAAATCCACTTTTTCTGAGTGATAGAACTTTAGTCAATAAATAAACAATTGAAATGTTGAATTTTTACAAAATAAATTTTATTCGATTCATACATAATCTTAAGCNTCGGACCGAGTAACTCGAGCGCGACTCGAAAACGAAAACTCTGTTTTAGAATAACTTAAGCGCCTAATATATTAATAAATTTATAATTTAAAGAATTCACTCTCAAAGGCGTTTATTCCGCATTTTAAAATAATTATTTTAGACCAAAATGTGAGTGATAAACGAAGTCATTTGTCGTATGTGATAGTTAATCCTGAATACAACTGTAAGTTACTTCAGGGAGATATTGTGTAAGTATTTTTATTCAAGTTAGAAAACCGATAATTCGCATAATTAACTCTGGTAATGCATTCTTATCAACTATAATTTTCAAAAAATATTTTATAACATGAAAGCCTTTCATTGAAAAGGTTAATATATTAATCATGAGGTTTAATTTGCTTCTTCAATTAGTTTTTATTTATATATATCGTTCAAAATATGAATTTTTAATTGAGAAGAATAAGAAACCGTAAGACATAAAAAATTCAATTTATTTTTTTCAAATAGCATCTTATTTAAATTTTTTATCCAATTCAAATTACAGGAAGCAATAAATATCTTATAATTCTCCACTAACTTTATACAATGGTTTTAAATCTGCATGAAACCAGTTGAGCACAAAATCATAAGCAGTGATTAAAAAATTTAAATGATAGATAATGCGTGGAGCTTTGGTAAACCTCACTTTGTTTAGATATGTATTGCGGCCACCTAAAAAGATCACATCAAATCTTCCTCAACGCAAATCTCAGCCAAAATTACCTGGAAGAAAACCGAGTTTTAAGCGCGGTAGAAAATCCACTTTTTCTGAGTGATAGAACTTTAGTCAATAAATAAACAATTGAAATGTTGAATTTTTACAAAATAAATTTTATTCGATTCATACATAATCTTAAGCAAATTATGACTAAGAACGTCTGTAAATTATGTAATCTTTTCAGACGTCACTGCTATCACTAAATTAAAATTAAATTATGAAATAATTCATTAATTTTTTATGACTTTGTAAACTATATATGTATAATTTAAATATATTGTCTAGATCCAATAAAAAATGTAAATGCCATAATTTGATATTTTTTATTGTTTACATGGATTTGTTCAAATATTACGTTATATTGGTTTCAAAAATGTTTGAAATATTCAATTATATATTATGTACACGTTTATTTATTCAAATAAGCTTTAAATTAATGAATGTATAAATTGTACAAATTTGGAAAATTTGGCAATTATTTGCAATTATTTGCCAAATATTTGGAATATTTCCATTTACAAAAATTATGCATTTTTTCCAAATATTTGCCAAATTTTCCAAACTTATTTACTAGGGTTCTAACAACATATTTGCACTATTTTAAAAGTCAAACAAAATACCTGTCTTCTGTTGTAATTTGTCTTCCCACGCCCAGTGTATTTACCTCAAATTAACGGGAAGCGTATTATACTTGGCTTCTTGCAATATGTTTTTTGCAAATACTTGGCCACACGATCAATGCATGGAAAGCCAATAATAGCATTCGTTCTAAATATCAAATTTCTTTTCCATTTCTCTATTTAACAGAAAAATAGAGAAATGGAAAAGAATTATGCTACGGTATTGCAATACATCCTCAAAAAAAGTAAACGCAAGACAAACATGCGTGGTTAAGAAAATGAATTACTAAGCCACAACTGTTAGTATTGATATTCCAATACATTATCAGAGGATACAAATTTACAATTGTGTAAATGATTATTTGGTTTAAAAATGTTCTTCTATATGTTCTTTAATAATTTGGTAGTAACCTTGGCCAATATAAATTTAAGTAATATAAAGAGCATAAAGTCAAAGTGAGTTTAATAGTTTTCAAATTTTGCATGAATTATGCCTACATTAAATTGAATAATCACTATTAAAATTCACGATACGTAGAATTATTACTTTTCTGACAATTGCTGTAAATTTATGAAAAATTTCAGTTTTCATATACTTACTGCCTAATATAACTATAAATACATTCCCCATTTCCGTCTTTAGGTCGGTTTGAATACGAATTAAGTTTGGTTGAGTCTTGTCCACCGATGCGGATTCGGGTTGGTTTCTAAAATCTCGACCCAACTCTATATAAGCTTGTCCATTCATGACCAAAAAAATGGGCTATCATTGGCCCACGAATTTTTGTTGCTTGGGAAGCAATGCCATTATACATATAATCATAACTTTACCAAGAAATTGACATGGGTTAAATGAGACGAGCTTGTGTTGAGGTATTGGACAATTTATTGAGAAATTGGAGCAGAATTGTAAAAATACTGACTTGGTTATTACGTAACATTGCAAGCAAATCAACCCCAATGCAATGAATGCTATAGAATTTATGAACAATTAGTAAAATATGTATTTGCTTTAGTATGTTATACTCATCTAAAAATAATTTTATTTTGTTGCATTTTGAATTAATCTTTTCAATAGGAATTTCTAATAAACTCAACATTGATCTGTTACCATATTTTGAATTAAACATTCCATTGCTGCAAATCTGTTTTGTTTCTTGCACTCTGTCATCTTTGTTTCGGTTGGAAAGCTGGTATGGTACTAAAATGCTACACCATGTCCGCATCTTTAGGTCCAGGTCGGTAAGAGATTTCTTAAGATTATATGCAAATTTATGCAATTTATCAATATACAAATATCTATAATAAAATATGAACAATAAAAATTTATAATAAAGAGACACCCAAATCAATTGACACATTAATTATATGTCAAAGCCAAATAATTCATTGTCGTTTGCTAATCTCATTAATTATCATCTTCGGCAAAAATATTTGGTTCCATTAGTGTGGTCACTCTAGCAGTAGCGTATAAATTGCCTAGTTATTATAATTTTGGTTTATAAATGCTTGCAACTAAAACGTTCAAACAAGATTCACATTGATACATTCTACCTTTTTTCTTTGATGCTTTTGCAAAATTACTTCCTTGAATTCCATGAATGTTATTATTGCAAATTTCAGACATGACAACTTTGTTATTCCTCTCATTAGCTACAAAATCACTATTCATTAACTATGTGGATATCTGATCTTGCCAATATCAAGGTACAAAAGCCTCTTATAAATGTAATTGACAAGATTTGCATTGGATAACCCAGGGACTATGGAGATTAAGTAAAAGTGGTGCTGCGATTTTGGTAAAGAAGAGAAGTCTGTATAATTTTTCAACAGCAGTTTTGATCAACCTACCAAGAATATTGTTGGTAAGACGCCAATGTGTTCCTTATTATTCACATGAACTTCCTTTCCTCTGCTTTACTAATTCCATAACCTCCTGATTTAGATGGTTGCAAATATGGGTTCACAATGACTTCTTTAAATGATTTGATATTTTCATAGGCGTTTTGTAATCTAAAATTCTGCTGCACAATTTTCCTAAAGTTTAGCCTGCATAAGTTGCACAAAGGCACAAGTAATTTTGTATACAGCGTTTGACAAATCTTTAAAAAAATGAATTTTATTCTATATGTGGTTGGTGTTATATTCACATTTGTTTATAGATTTAAAAATTCTTGAGTTTTATTAACAACCAATTTGTCTTAATTTCTATACTTTTCAATTTGATGTAGATTATTGCTTCCTGTGAACATTTCTATTGCTTAAATAAAAAAATTTAATTCTTTAAAATGAACTTAAAATTGTCGTTGACATGATCAACAAAAATAATCAAAGCAAAGTTTTAGTTCCATTTTTGTATCAACAGATGCGTTTTAGCTTTGTACATTATACAGATCGTTCACATATTATGTAATCAAGGAGAACGAGAGGGGTACTTGAAAATGCTTACGCATGGTTATGAGGGCAGCGGCAGGGGTCATCAGTTTGATGACATAAGCAAATTCAAAAATGTAAAATCTCATATAACTTTCGGCTGATAAAATTGTGTAAGTTGATTAAATGTTGATGTAAACGTGTATGCAAAAGCAAACATAAAGATTTCAATGCTGCTACCTTATCTTCTGACGAGAGTGATTCAAATGGTGATTCTACTGTTGTTTGGTAATCGAAGAAACAACAGCACTTAGTATTGATAATAAATGAAGAACTATCTTCAAAGAAACAAATGTTTTGGTGTTGAATAATCTCATTTTTTCGGAAAGACTTGTTATATTAGAATGAAGTCTACTTATCCTTTGCACAAAATGTTTTCTAAATCGGTGAAACAAATTATTAGGAGGGGGTTTACTCACTGATTGTGTTTGATTACAGAAGGGGAGGGGTCTAATATGGGCAAAAATATGATTACGTAATATTTGAACAAATCCATGTAAACAATAAAAAATATCAAATTATGGCATTTACATTTTCTATTGGATCTAGACAATATATTTAAATTATACATATATAGTTTACAAAGTCATAAAAAATTAATGAATTATTTCATAATTTAATTTTAATTTAGTGATAGCAGTGACGTCTGAAATGATTACATAATTTACAGACGTTCTTAGTCATAATTTGCTTAAGATTATGTATGAATCGAATAAAATTTATTTTGTAAAAATTCAACATTTCAATTGTTTATTTATTGACTAAAGTTCTATCACTCAGAAAAAGTGGATTTTCTACCGCGCTTAAAACTCGGTTTTCTTCCAGGTAATTTTGGCTGAGATTTGCGTTGAGGAAGATTTGATGTGATCTTTTTAGGTGGCCGCAATACATATCTAAACAAAGTGAGGTTTACCAAAGCTCCACGCATTATCTATCATTTAAATTTTTTAATCACTGCTTATGATTTTGTGCTCAACTGGTTTCATGCAGATTTAAAACCATTGTATAAAGTTAGTGGAGAATTATAAGATAATATTTATTGCTTCCTGTAATTTGAATTGGATAAAAAATTTAAATAAGATGCTATTTGAAAAAAATAAATTGAATTTTTTAGGTCTTACGGTTTCTTATTGTTCTCAATTAATTATGCGAATTATCGGTTTTCTAACTTGAATAAAAATACTTACACAATATCTCCCTGAAGTAACTTACAGTTGTATTCAGGATTAACTATCACATACGACAGATGACTTCGTTTATCACTCACATTTTGGTCTAAAATAATTATTTTAAAATGCCGAATAAACGCCTTTGAGAGTGAATTCTTTAAATTATAAATTTATTAATATATTAGGCGCTTAAGTTATTCTAAAACAGAGTTTTCGTTTTCGAGTCGCGCTCGAGTTACTCGGTCCGAGTTCGAGCTTTTGCGATTTGAGTTCGAGTATTTTTTTGAAGAAAATTCCGAGTTCGATCGAATTTTTTCTAATTCCGACTTTCTTATGCTAAGACAAAATTTATTTTAAATAATTTGAGTTCTGTAAGCTCAAAAATAGTTCTTTGCGATTGATAAAGAAATAGAAATTTCAAATAATTCATTTTTACTGTATTTTCGAGTGGATTTCAATCAAGTTCAAGTGTATTGAAGATTTCTCTTTCGAGTTTTTCTGATCGAGTTTGCGAGCTTATTCGAGTTAAAGTTCTTAACATTCCGAGCAGTTCTAAAGGAACATTTAAAAGACATTAATACAAACAACATTTTTTTCATATACAGCATATCAGCTGTAACAAACTTCGAGAATGACAAGATCTGTATAGGTTCTTTTACACCTAATAATAACAAATTGCTTTCGATAAAATCAGTTAACCTCTACTGTTTCCTACTTCATGTCAATAAGCTACTTATGAATTATCTCTGAGAGGAGGGTGATCTGGTTTCAATCTGGGGGGTATAGCCCAGGCCCCTCTGTAGCTACGCCACTGATTTGTTATCAGCCAGTGACTATTTTGCTTTTGACCGTGTTTGAGTTCTCTGAGCTTATTCCCCAAATACTGTTTCAAGGTGAATTTTCTTTTCCATCATTGAATTTTTTCTATCAATATATTGTCGAAAATATAGTTTACTTTAAAGCTTTTTTAGCATTAAATTTTTGAATAATTTTCTTAACTGTTGACATATTTCGTGGCGTCATCACATGAACATAAAATATTCTGGATCTTTTTCAATGACGTAGGTAAGATAAAATAGGGTAACTTTCAACAAAATTTTCTGTTAATAGCTCAATCCTATCAATCACATAGTGCTACAGCACATGTTTCTAGAGACCTGAAAACTCTGGGTTTAAAAAATATTTAGATAATTGAGAGTTTTTATGTATGAATGGTTTTAAAAGGGTTTCTAGGTGCATACTTTTATATGATATTATGATGCACTTTTAAAAACAAACCTACCATAATCGTCAGTGTGCATGTTCAGACGAGACATTCGTTGTCTTACCATTGCTGCAATATCTTCTCTTTCCCATGTAAAGAACTCATCTGTAATTCGTTTGTTTTCTTCATGTCCATGAAATGCAAAAAACTTCTTTGTATTCTATGTATATGATGTACATTACTATTGAGAAAATGCAAGGAGAAATATTTTCTGAAATTGTATTTCTTGTTTCTGTAAATTATTTATTTCTCAAATTACTTTTATTTAGTTTTATGTAGTTTGCGAAAAACTATTAATATTTTAAACTAGGAATTAGTTTGACTTGTACATTTATGCAAACATACACTCAGTAAATTCAATAATAATTCATACATTGCAAAAAACTGATTAATTTCTTTTTCTCAACCAAAGGAATTAAGATTCATTCCATTTTTGTTATCATGTCGTTTCATCTTCCTGTAGATTCAGATTATAAGATAGGTATGTCATTAAGAAATTTAATTCAGCCCTGTGAAAGTATTGTGCAATATAAACATCAATTGAAACACTTGAACTAATAAACAATAAAAAATTTTGCAACAATTACCTCAACTGCTTGATCATGTTTAACAATGCGATAGATTCCAATAGGAGTTTCATAAGTTGTTGAAGAGAGCTTCTGAAACAGCTTTCCAAATACTCGAAGTGAATTAACATCTGTGTCATTTAAGTGAATCTATGTACATTAAGGGTAAGCATAATCGTTCACATTATTTCAATAAAATCACAAAAATAATTACACAACTAAGATGTCCTGATCCTTGTTGTTGATGAAGACCGAGAAGGAGGCCGATGAGGTTAATGAGATATGGCTTAGCATATGATTGGTAGAGAAGTGTATCCAACATACTGGCACTGTATACTCTTCCAGCAATGAATGGCAGACGAAATAAATATGAAGCATCAGAAACATTTCTTCTCTAAATTATCAGAATTTAAAAATTG
This sequence comes from Hofstenia miamia, assembly GCA_900660155.1. Classification (NCBI taxonomy): domain Eukaryota; kingdom Metazoa; phylum Xenacoelomorpha; order Acoela; family Hofsteniidae; genus Hofstenia; species Hofstenia miamia. The sequence continues at coordinate 519,269 of CABFPE010000521.1, read as the reverse complement.
GTATGACTGGGTTGGGAGGAACGTTCAGACCAAGTCTGTCAAAAAAAACCTTAAATGTGCATTCTTGAGCATCATGTTATTGAAATGAATGAAATTTTAGCAAATCATCATTGCCAATTTTATAAAAACAGTTCACATATCCATGCTAAATAATACTAAAACTGATGTGATTATCTTAAAATCCAAGCGATGTCGATGCCCTATGCCTAATGTTATTCATTTACTTCGTGAAAATGTTCATCGATTCTTAATAACACATGTAAAACATGTCACACATTGTTCAGATCGTTTGTAGTATTCAGGTTTGATTGCTGCAACAGTTTTTGGTTTACCGAAATGGCTTTAGTTGAGAAATGTACACTGCTGCCCGATTTATTTATGTGATTAAACTCCGAGGTCAAATTACTTCATACATGTAGGAATTACATTGTCTGCTTGTTCATCTATGCACAAATTATAAAATCTTAGTATGCATGTATAAAATATCAAATGGTTGCAAATCTAGTGTATTGGAAAAACCTATTGAGTATGAACATCTACAATGAATTTCTAGACTTGAACATTCTTAGTAAAAAGTAATCTTACGGACTAAAATTATTTTTGTAATAAGCGCATAAATTTTTCTTAATTATAATTTAATAATAATCAAACTACATAGCATACAAGTAGAAATATCAAAACATAAATATTAAAGTTATTATGCAAAAACAAAATTTATTCTTTAAAATCTGAGATATATATATTTATTATATATATATGTATATATATGTATATATATGTATATATGAAATTAATCGTTAAAATTTGAGATATATAATTCCATAAGTTAAGTTTTATGTCCAACATGATATGAGATAATCTATTGCGGAGACGAAAAACGTGCTTATGATTAAAAATAAATTCCTATATTCTAACTATGTTTGAGCAATTCTTATAACATATATTTACTTACAAACTGTCAAAAAAGGATTAAAAGAAATATGTTGTTTACAATATCTACGTTATTCAAAAATAATGTTTAAGAAAATCAATGCATTAGCATTAAAAAAACGCACACTCTTTTTGCGGGCTAAATGGAGTGCATAGAAATCCTGAGCACGAAATTGCATGAAACGCATGTTGGCAGGGTGATGTAGTTCAGTTATGATGCTTATACCTGGAAATATCCTAAAAAGTGTCAGTATTATTCTCAAATAATAAGAGGTCACAGTCTGGAAGACACCTTTTGAATATGATGCAGGATAAAACAATACCTACTTGAACATCTTCTGCACTGCAACAATTGTAGCAGCATCCGTCATATAGTCTTCATCAACGTGGTGATTGAGATTTCTACCGACAATAAAGACCGTTTCAGCATGATTGATCCCAGCAATTAGCAAATCAGAAAGCCTATTAATTGAGCCAGTACAGTAATATACTTGGGGATAGCATGATATAGCTTCAATGAATACTTCTGATGGTCTAAGTTCATACATATAAGAGATTAATATGAACCAATCTAGCACTTTCTGTACTTAATATTGGATAATAGATAGTTGCATAGTAGTGAGTACTCCGAAGGGATTATTATCAGATGTTTCCTGAATATATTAACACTTTAGTACACTGTTGTATTCAAAACGTATTTTTTGAACTCAAATATATAAATACAAACTTGTTTTCCAGCATAAAAACTAATGGTTTGAGGGCATTTCTCTTTCTACAATAGTGACGAAGGGGAACAACGAAATTGAGAAGTGCTCTATTAGCATGCTGTGATGTTATGATAACTATCTTCTGCTTAAATTTGTAGTCAGCAGCACTTTTTAATTGAATAGGACATTCGTCATCTAAATATAATAATTTATAATTAATTGCTTTTTCTAGATTAAGGACTGAGAAAATTGTGGAACTCAATTGCTTACAAATCTAAACTGACATATGCACATGTCAACTATACATTGGCTCTATAATAAATAATTAACAGAACATATTAGCAAAATACTATCAGCATCATAATGAATTTACGTTAATTAATCTATATCACATCCCTATATGAGAACTGTTGGTTAGTTCTAGTGTTTGATCGCTTTGTTCATTTGAAATCAAATTTTCTCGGGGTAAGGTGCTTGCTGATTTGTTTGCAAGAACAGTGTTATCTCGAATATTGTTTACTATGAAAAGTGTATTTCGCTTTTTTTACAACAAAAATTGCCTCTATTCTTTATTGATGACTGCAAAACAAAATGTTTCCCAACATTATCCTCAATTAATACTCAAACACACATCTCATGACCAAGTATTAACTGAACTGGGTTTATCATTGAGCAATTTAATCCATTCTTCAATATTTCAATGCAGATTTGATTGCTTGTGCACCGTGTTCATCAAGACCTTTCGCATGTGAACGATAAATTACCAATATTGGAATGTGTTTACCAAGCCAATTTTTAAGATGACTGGGATGAAAGAGTTGCTATTATCAGACCGAAGTGTTGTAGTCACACAAATATAAATTCTAAAGACGTTGATCTATCCACTTATGAAAATTTCAATGTGTAAAAATTTCCATCGATCTATACTAGATTTATAGCTTCTAGGATTTTGGGGCGTATTTCACAAATCTTGATTTCACCCTATTCGAACTGGGATTTTTTTGGCTCCTAAGGAATGGGGAGAATGATCCTCCTTGAAGGGGGCGCCTTCTCTATCTCTAGGTTGATTTATAATATTAAAACGAAATTTTACACAAATATTCTTCATATCAATATTATCACTTTGAAAAGTTCAGAAATTTGATGCCATTATATGTTGCTTGATGACGTCATAAAAACTAGAAATTTAGGAAATTCATTAAAATTTATTAAAAATTGGTTTTAGCAATTTGAAATGGTGAAATTTATGCATTTTGAACTTATCAAATATATTTATCTTGCTTATTTTATACAATTTTTTCATACTAACAATAATAGTATGGTTTTGAAAAATTGGAAGGCCATATACCAAGTTAAAAAACAATGCCATAAATAAAATGAGCGGACATTTAGAAAATTATATTATGGAGTTATGATTCCCAATAAAAGTTAGGAAAAGTTCTTAAGTTTAAATAAGAAAACTCCAGAGGTATTTGAGTAGTAATCAAAAGCCTAGTTCGAATAGGTTAATGCATGTATATATATACATGTATATAATATATATATATATATATATATATATATGAGAGAGAGAGTATATATTTGACTTTTTGCGACCCTGAGGTCGAATATACAAAGTTCAAAAATAAACCAAAATGAAATTAACAAAAGTTATTATTATTATGATTTTATAGCATTTCTTTTGATGATTGGACTGCAAAGCTGTTTAACAATCTGTTTGTTCTAGCACGTATTGTGTAATTGCGAGTATTTCGGAAATTATAGTTTGTTCTTTTTAATTTTGGAATAAAATAATGAAGTGGATGTTCTGGCCTTTCAAGGTTTTTCCATATTGATTTACAATGCATTTCTCTACGTTTATTAAGAGCTAAACATTGTAGATCAATGCACGCTTCCATATAATTTAACGATGGTCTTATGATTTTAAAGGCACGTCTCTGAATACGTTCAATTGAGGCAATCTCCTTTTGAGTTAAGGCATAATTCCAAACAGGAGAGCAATATTCTAATATTGGTCGAATCATGGTCTTATAAATTAAAACTAATTCTGAAATTGATGCACCTGATCTTTTTAGGAGTGTAATACAGTGAAGTCTTTTTGCTGCTTTTTTAACAATGTAATTCGTATTTTCTGTCCATTTTAAATTATTTTGTAAGACAACACTAAGAAGTTTGCACGATTTTACTCGTTCAATTTGAATATTTTCTACATATATTTCAATTGGTAATAATATATATCATTTAATAACCAATTTTACATTTGTTCTTGTTGAGTGATTTATTCATTTTGGAGTGATTTTTGTCATTGTGTAATATATATATATATATATATATATATATTTGAATGATTTACGTAAAAAATGTGATTTAAAAAGTCACTAATTATTTTTTGTTTTGGATTTCAAATGTTGAGTTTTAGTCTAAGTCTATTTTTATTTTAATATACATGCTTCAATATTTTGATTATATATATGCAATCCTACATTTTAATAACTAATCGAGCACCAGTATATTTCAGTTCTAAGGAAAGGGAGACCTCTGCCTAAGGATAACTCTGAATTTCTGAAGTTGTTGTTATTGAATGAAGATTGTGAAAGTTATATATAAGAAAATAGTACACCAAATGGTAGAAGAAAATTTCTAATTTTAATTCCTACTGTAAGAGATTTGTTCTTCAATAATTGAGGAATCTTCACCCGAATCAATTCCAGATCCGATTACAGCCATAAAACGTCCATGTTTCCTATCGTCAGCATTTTTTGCAATAGAATTAGGTAACAATTCTTCATCTTCTATTGTAAAGTACGGATAGCTATTCGTAAATAGTCTAGTATCGTTAGAATTGCTCGTCTGATTTAAATTATCGCTAGATATTTCCAGTACATCACCTACTTCTGCATCATATATTAATGGAATGCTTTCTTCTGAAATTTCTTCATGCTTAGTATCGTTATTAACAATAGAGTCTGATATATGCTTCATTAGCTTCTTTGTACTTTGGGCAAAGTCCGATACTTCAAAAATGGATGTTTCTGTGCCAGTTTTTATATCTTCATTGATCAATTGAATTGCTGCAATGTAGGTTTTTGCTATTGAATTATACGCACTATTACAGTTTATGCTAATACAATCTTCGGTTTTGACATTTCGCGAAACATCTCCATGAACTGCAAGACTTCGTGAAGAGTTATTTGATCTGACATTTTGGTCGAGAGACACTTTATTGATTGATCCATTCCTCAAAGCTTCTAGCTCAATCGTTACTTTTAAAGTGTCATCTTTGCTATCGCTAGAAGAAGAATGCATATTGTTGTCATATGCAATTCCACTTCCAGAGAATTCATTCCCATTACATTTAGATTCACTATCATTATTTATGTTCTTAAAAATGATATTGACTTTTTTAGCATATTTATTTGGTAATAATTCAGTTATTACACTATTGATTGCTGAAACTACATCCGTATATATTTGCGATTTCAGCGATTCATCAATCTCACTTTCAATTCTACGCAATCTTGATACTCCAGAGTGTGATATGCATGATTTTTTTATAGTATTATCTACACAGTGATGTTTTTCCCTTGATGGAGGAAAATTAATGGTAGTAGTAGACAAATCTTCGTCTACAATCCCAATAACATCTGATGGGGTTACTTCGTTCACCTCAGAAATGTGCAAGCAGCTTTTTGACTTATTGTTCTGCGTAAGTTTTTTGTTAGACTTTTTTTGCAATTTATGGTTCGATGGCTTTGTAGGGAAAATATTCACTGTAGATGTTTCGTCTTCCTCTTGAATAAAAATATCAAAGTCATTAGGTATGCATTCTACAAGCGCAAAGTCAAGGGCATAAGGCTTTCGATTTTCAATAGCATTATAGTCAGTAGGCTTGGATTCAATCACAGCAATGCTTGGCTTTTGAATTTTTTGATTATTAATAAAATTCACATTTGAAACCTCTCTAAGATTTTTCTTTGGAGATCTTGATAATAAAGAGTATGAATAATGTTTAGAATGCTCTTTTAAATACGTGCTTTGTTCTCTTAATAAAATTTTGCTCTTGGTTCTTCTTTTGCGATTTAGTGTTGAACTGCGCAGTTTTTTGAACTTTAGAGTATGCTGAGTAGCCATTTAATTAGCGTTCATTCCACATAGTTACCGTTTGATTTCCCTCTACTCTACTACATGCTTAACGTTGCGTAGTTTTTTATTCATTCGTAGAGCAATTTCAAAATCAATTATTGAATAAATTCATTCTTGTGGAGATGTCCCATACCTCTAGATTTATATGTTTAATACATTTTTTTATTATTATCAAATCAAAATTAAAAATATCTACAAATCAATCAAAAGCGGTGGCCAAAAATTAAAATAAATATTGCGAAAAGATATTGCATCTGTTACTAATATATCAGCTACTGTTAAGAAAGATCGACATAAATATTTGACTGAATAGAATTCTATTATTATTTCCCACCGAAATCTTCCACAATATTACATGCGTCGCGATTCAAACCATAGGTGTAAACCGGTCGGAAAATTGTCGGCCCGACCCGACCGGCACCGGTGCCAACTGAAACCGGTTGACCGGCCTGTCTAACCGGCAGACCATTTTTCAAAGTTTAATTAAATATTTACATGAAAAAGTGTATATATATATATATATAAATATAAAATTACATTTTGAGAGCTAGAAGTGACATTGTATTTCAGTTGGATTGAGAACAGGACTGGAATTTAATCTGAAATTCCCAAGAGTGAATTCCAACTTGCATGGATTAGTATATATTTTAATATATATAAAACATGTTAGATAAAATAGAATGAAAGATTATTTATGCAGAAAATTGTTGACAATTAAATAACTGAATAGCATCAATAAATTCACACAACACATATACTCAAATTACATAAATTACAAAAACACATATTTCAAGCTATGAATAAATTGCTATTGTATTACATTAATAACGAGTTATCGCATTGTCATCCTTATACAGTTTGTATTCTAGCAATGATTTACCAGAAATACATTTTTTCAATGTTTTTAGTTTCTCTAGGTTGCGAGTTCCTGGTTGGAATGGCTACATTAATACTCAAGGATTTATTTAAAACGTCTTCCTTAAACCTAGCA
>CABFPE010000521.1:498380-511498 GCA_900660155.1 Hofstenia miamia | reverse complement strand
TTAAATTCCTCTATCAAAACTTAGTCAATCAAATTGTAAGTCGACGTTGCAATTTAGGTTTTCTACCTTAGAAGAATCAAAAGTTATTGTACAAAACTTAGACGTTAATAAGTCTTCAGATTCGACTCATTTACCTTTCTTTATATTTAAGAATTTTTTATATATTTAGCGAACACCTTTTATTTACACTTAATCAATGCATCGTTGAAAACGAATTTACGGAGATAATGAAAAAATCAGACATAACACCTTTATATAAAAATGGAGATCCCCTTGTTGCTAAAAATTATAGGCCAATCTGAATAACGCAACCTTTTACTAAATTATTTGAAAAATACTGCACGTACAAATCGACCATCTCCTTTACAAGTGTGCAATTTGTCAATTACTGAAAAAATATCCTCTAGTAAATCCCAATTTTTATCCAGTCGCATAGAATTTTGAAATCTTTTCGATTAAACATGATGATATTACAGCTTTCATCAAAATTCAATCAAGAGAAGCCAAATATTTTTCATTCATTCAGTCTTTATTTGACCGGTTTTAGACCGGTTCAAACCAGCCGGTCATAAAATACTGACCCAACCCAACCTGCACCGGTCTGACCGGTGCCGGTCACGCCGGTTGACCCGACCGGTTTCTGTAACATAATATGCTGTTATTTCAGCCCTGATTCAAACGGTGAACGCATAATAAACTACTTATTGGATGTCTTCGAAGAAGTTAATATGGAATTTCCCCTTATTCTATGCGGCGACTTCAACTGTAGACTCGATGTGAAGAACACTAAATCATTAATATTCATAGAGTTTATCAATAATATATAATTAATGATCATCTCAAACCGACATATGTATCTCCCCATGGGAAAAGTACTGTCGATTTGTTTATGTGTAACTTAGAGATGTTCCCCAACAAACTGCGGATGATAACCAATTCCCCAACAGCACAACTACGTAAACATTTGCCAATTCAATGTGACTGGTCTTTCGATAATATTCTAGAAGTTTCCCAAAGGGTAAATAAGCACAATGTTACCATTAACTGCTGGAAAAGAGTCATTGACTACAACTCCCTGGAGCAATGTAACTTGGAATCCATAAACAATTTGTCAGAAGAAATGAATATTGAGCTGTTATATCGGATGCATGAGGACTACTCAGATGTAAATAAACGCAGGAAAGCGATATTAGTTAAATCCCAATTTGCAAGTTTGGTTAAGAACAAGAAGAGAGAATTCATTTTAAGGGAAGAAAACATTTTTCTGCACAACGCTGAGTACACCCCATGGATCCTTAACCCAAAACGAAATGGTCGTATAATGTGTCCAATATCAATGGAACTTCTTGAGGAACACTTCAAGAAATTATACTATTCAAGCGAAATCACTGATATCAACGAACCCTTGCTAGAAAGCGACCCAATGGATGTTCCATTTTCACGAATTGAGGTCTGAGAGTCCTTCATGCAACTTAACAACAAAGCCGTCAATGTGGATAATCTCAGAGCAAAACATCTTAAACTGACACAACCATATCTCCTGCAATTTTGGATAAACTTTGTCAACCAGATTCTTAGGTCTGGGAAACTAGTGGATATGTGCAAGGAAAGCAAGCTCAAAGTTTTATTTAAAGGAACCGGACAACTAACCGACCCAAGCAATTACAGGGGGATAGCTACAATGCATCCCCTTCAAGTGTCTCACGCGTATGATCGCCAATCAAATAGAAACTCGACTAGCTCTTCCCGATCAACAATACGGATTCCGTGGTGGACACTCCACACTCATGGCCATCGATGCGCTAAGAAGCTGTGCTGGAAAAATTGTAAGTCGGAGGGAACTCGCTCTACGCCGTTTTGTAGATTTCAAAATGGCATTCGATAATGTCAACCGAGAGAAGCTTATCAGAAAACTACCTACGCACCTCGGAATTCAAGGAAATACACTCAAACTCATAATATCAATTATGTCAACCAACCATATTTTTCTTACAGATGGTAACCGAACTTCCAATGGAATTCTTCAGAACAAAGGAGTCCTCCAAGGAGACAGTCTGAGTCCTCTCCTCTTTAGCAGTTTTGTCGCTGACCTGCCTCAGATATTAACCACAACCCATGTACGCCGACAACTTGGTATTCTGGAGCGCAAGGCGGACATCCATCCGATATCAAGTATAGCATTGTTTTGAACATTACAGCCAGATTTTAGTGATCTGTCAACTGACTGCATCTGAGGCTCAATTGATACGTCGTGGCAGTCTTCTGTCATAACTGTTGCAAACAAATCACGGAGCTCATTGTGCCTCACAATTGGGAATCCTCAATTTGGACATGATACTGGATGTTCAAGTGTGAAACCAGATCCGCATACACATCTTGATGGTATATGCTCAGGAGTGACATCATAACGAAGGCATAATGCGTCTCTAAAGCTTGATTTTGACAAGCAAACGCCTTCTGATTCCAGAGGTAATAGTGTCAGCCAAGATGAAGGACCTTTTTCTGCTGCAAGTTGAATGGATTTTTTAAAGTTGTATTCGATTCTCTTCTAATTTTTTGATAGCATTTGCGTTGTTCATACGTTTTATGTTTCTTTCTTTCTTGTTTGATGTTTGATTGAGCTTCAGTTATGTCCATTATGTTTTTACTGCTTCCTTTAATTATCCCCTGAACAAGTGGATCACAGATTACACGCGGGTCCATATATTGCTTTGAACTAGTTGCAGGATTCGACATTCCCAGTTCATCTTCACGACATGGCATCTTCAGCACTTTTAGGAGTTCGCTGTTTACATCTCTGCCAAACATGGCTCAGGCAAAAGCATCGATTTTTTTTTGAAGTGGTGTTAGTTGATCGTCTATCTGAGGTGTTGTGCGGGCTAGAAATGTGTACTAGCAGGATAGCCCTCTAGTCAGACAAGATCACGCGGCTTGGGGCTCAATTTCTGAGATACTGATTAAAGTTTGTTGTTCTTTACACCACTCTGATACTTCATCTGTGACATATTTGGCAATGAAATCTTTGCTACCTACTACTGAATCAAGAATTCGTGTTCCTTCTGTGTTGATTTGTATGTCAGTTGTTCTTTCCGCAAAATATAAAACTGATTTTTTATCAACAATTTGGTTTTGGAGACATTAGGATAGCATCCGTCAAACGGACCTATCAAAGAAATTTTATCCCACCATTTGCGAAGAGCTAGGATGTGGTCACAGCCTGTAGTGTCATCTGCTATCCAAACTTGTAAACAATTCAGGACTTCTGTTTTCCGTATGATAGGCATTGCAGCCATTGCAAACATCGGCAAAGCCAAAAAGTCATCCTGAGTTGTACCTTCTCTGATTTTAACACTTCTCCATGCAGGTAAAGATTTGATGGTTCCTTGTAGAAATTTGTTGTTAGCTTTCCCAACGAGGGGCAAATTGAGTAAATATTCCTCAGTGCTGCTTTTCTGCTTAGCTCATTGAATGCATTTTTAACATCTACACGTAAGAGACCTTCACAATCATACAAATTAATCATTGCACGTAATCTGTGAATTGCAGCCTCGCAACCAGCTTGATGGACTGCAGCTATTTGTCTTAATCCAGCTTTCCTCCGATTAAGGTGCTTAGTACGGTGAGAGCAGCTTTTCCCAATACTTCACAATTTCTGATTGGGCAAATTCCATGATTCTTGTCAAGAGGTATCAATCTAGAGCTTCTGAGATTATCAGTGGTTGTGGGATTGACATATTCCACAATCATTTTTTTTTGTTACAGAAGCATGTGAATTACACAGATTATCAGATGCTTCTTTGTTCTCTGTGAACATCCTTTTCCAGTGATTTAAATCTGAATGTGATGGCCCACCTGCTTCTCTGAGCATCAAGTCACATCTGCGAATTACATTACCATCAATAACATTAAGTAAAATGGGATGGAAATCTTCATCTGATTCAATTGACTGTGGATCCAAATTTCTTGCCTTTGGATGTCTCTCCATTAAACTCTGCTTCACTATTTTGTCTACGATGATCTCATCAAGAAGAAGGTATCCAGTTTCCATTCTCCGTCAAAACAGATATTGCAGCTCCATTTTTCCCTTTTTCATGGCACCAGCAAGAAATTTATGAGTTGCTCTTGAAGGTTTTTTCTTCCCATTCAATCGGTTTTGAATTGCAGCACCTTCTTTCAAGAGAGTTTAGATATCTCCTTCATTCCAGAGATCTAAGGTTCATGATTCTCAAACATTCTTTTGATTCTTGAAGAAGTAGAGCTGGCATGATCATGGCTGCATTGAGCGAATATTCTGCATTCAAGCCATTTTCAGCGAAAGAGATTAATAGTTTGCTCATGCAGTTCAGAAAATTATTTCCTACTTTGCTCCGTAGCAGGTGAAATAAGTTTAGTTTTCATTTCGAAGTGACGCTATATGCCTCTGAATGTTTTTACTGCAATTTCGTGGAACATTGATCCATAATTTTTTCTACCTTGAATGTATTTTGTAATGGGAAAGGGGTCTTCAATTACTGTAGGTGTGTTGACATTCTCAATTCCATCATTGCCTGCGTTTCACCTGTGTGGCTGTCGCTTTCTTGGTATTCTATGTCAGCGGTTAAAAAATGCTCGTGATTGCCATTTGATTTTTTTTTCAGGTTTAGGTTGATTTTGATTACTGTGATTTTCTAAATGGAGTGACGTCATTATATCTGATTTACTTCCATTACTTTTCTTTCTTCGTTTCATGATTGTGTCATACATTGTATCTAAAGCGTTAATCAATGCTCTTTAAAATGTTTCCAACTATCAGCACATGAGAACATAGATTTTCATATTTCCTGATTAAAATTTCTTTCTTTGTCTGAACTATAATATTGTAAGAAAATCGTAACAATTTTATTAAAACTTAATTTTAGGAAATCGTTTATACATGTTCTCAGTATAAATCATCAAAATTGTCCAACTCTCAATATCGAAATCCCGCCTGTCCCATGTAGGCTAACGAAAACCAATCCTAAATTGTGTATAAAATATCACAGTTTGTTCTCCCTATGAAACAACATACAATCGCACTAAAAACGAGAACATGTAAACCTGTTCACGCAGTTTTCTCTTTGCAATTAGTAACATCTTGACATCATGTTCACGAAGAAGACGAATTTGGGACATTAAGGATACCTTCCCTGATTTCTGTTTTTGAAATCACTTTAAGATCATGTAGAAAAAGTTACTTCAATTCAAAATCTTGTTTATTCATTGATTTGACGAAATTTTTATAAAATTCAAGCTTAAGATGCAATGAAGGCAGAAACAAATCCTTTTTATCAAAAAGATTTCCTTGTCCAACGCAGTCCACTTCATTTTCTTGAAATAAAAGATAATCAAATAAAACCTAATTGAAAAATTCTGCCTTTCTCGACTGTGCAAGTTCTAACTCAACAAACACTTATATCCGTATCTCTAGCCTTATGAAGATAAATGGGTTCGATATATAACAACCTACTATAGGCCTCTAATTAACAATCAAGAGTATAGATAAATCAACTAGTGTTTCACCACTGAAAAGCTTCTAATAAATAAAATTTCATTCAAAATCCTAATAAGTATATGTATATATATTTATATTTATATATATATATATATATATTTATATATATCAAGACTAACCGCATTTAAGATTCTCTTGCTTATGAACACAATTTGAAGAGATATCAAGGCAGCATAATTCCATCTTAATACTAGGTACAAGATAGCAAACTGGTGGCGTAAACTCCAGGTAGGGACTTATTAGAGGGTAATTTCGGATGTACCTAAACTGTTAAGTATGAATTAAAAAGCAGCTGTTTAAGAGGACGAAAATATAACTTGATGTATATACAGTATATGTGTATCTTAGAATTAAAAAAAATTAATAAATAATATTTTCGAAGTTTATTCGATAAGAATCTTTATAAATCAAATTGTCTAACTGCTTTGGAAGTGGTCCCAAAATCTTTTGGTTCCAATTCTCTTCATCAATTGCTGGACCTTCATCTGGTTCAGGAATCTTATATTCACTCAGCGTAGCACTCATTTGATACATACTGACCTTCCTTCCAGCTAAATACTGTATTACAGCACCAGAAATTTGAATTATGAAGTAGTAACAACATAATAATTTTTTAATTTTAGAATCATAACCTCTTATAATTGTGTTAACTAATATCTTAATCATAACTAATAGTAAAGTATTTATTGCAATATATATACATACATGTATATATCTATGTTGGCACATATCTATAAATCAGAGATGCTGAAAAGAAAATTGTGAAAGTTACTCTTTCATGGATTTTGTCTTTAGTCAATCCAACTGGAAGTGAAGTAATAGATAGAATAAACATGTTAGGGATTTAAGCAGAAAAGGTGAATTTTAATAATTAGGACTCTAAATGGGTTTTGCAAATTGTGAACACAATTGCCAGCCTTTAAGTATACAAAGCGACGGAACTGATTTACTATGAGTAACATTATTTGTCCTGATAACATACTTTCATGTCCAATAATGGAGTAAAATTTCAAATTCCATTTTCAAATTATAGATGCATAAAAATAATCATTAAGATATAACTACAGAGAACCATTTTAAGCAAGTTTAAATTTACTTCAAACAATATTGAATAGTTTTTTGTACGCCACTTGCAATTGTTGGTATTGGCAACTTGGAAATGGACGCAATTGTAATTACATTAGTTAGGGCTATGCTAGGAAACAGCCCTTTTTTAAAGAAATTTCCATTATGACACAGTAATAAATGGCACAAATTTATCTATATTATTTTATTGTGGCTAGGAATCATTTTAAGAGCATTAATATTCAATAATTAAATGTCACGTAGTGGGATCATACTTAACAATTGCATCAACCGCTTGATATAAATTAACAGATAGTTATAGACAAAGTGATTGGAGGAATCAATAGAGGTCAGTTTCTCTTAAACTACTCTGCTTGTACACATTCGGGGGGTTAGGGTGAAATCTCCCCTTCAGGTGTTTATATTGATTTTGATTGACTAAATCAAAAAAATTTTAAAAAATAAAAAAATATTGAAAAGTTAGATAATGAGATCAATTTTCAGGGTCCACTTTTTGAACATTTTGTGAATTTCGAGGAGATTTGCTCGACTTTTGGTTACTCAAGTTAATCACAATTGAGATGTCCCCGGCAGAATATCTTGCGTACGCCACCTGAGTAACATCTTCCACTTCATTTATTTTTTCTACTGCATATTGACTTGATTACATGTAGAGTTTCTGAAAATATCCATTCTTAAATTTTTACCAAACACAACGTGACTCAAACATTGTTCTTTGTGGAAAAGGGGGAAACAAATTCGCACAAATGGTGGAAAGCAAGGTCGGACAAATACCCCGTATTGTCAAGGGCATGATGAAATATTGATCGATGCACCTTGGGAGCAATTTTCAACCTCAAAATGTAAACCAACTTGTTTTACTTAAGAAAATTTTCAATTTTGGTTGAAAACTTTTGTATTTATTGTTGTAAAAGTCATTCCATTGTACTGGTAGAAATATTCTGTCTATTTTCATTATACCGTATTGTATACTCACCTTTCAAATAATGCTTTGGCATCAAAATATATTCAAAACTCAAATTGAATTTAACTCTGTAATACAAATTACCATTTTTAAATGAATAGATTTCAAAATAAATTTCATTCTATGGCATTTTAACCGATATTGTTATCGACTTAAAGTATGGTCAAAGAAGTAGATCCAAAAACTTGAATTGTTTTCAAATGTTATCTTCTAGCCAATATCTTAACGGATATTTCAGCAAATCCTACCAATATTATACTAAAGGAGTGACCGTAAATGTAATTTTAAAGATAAATATTGAATTTAACTACGTACACAGCTTTGGTTCTAGATAGTTGTCGGACTGCTCGCTTCTTACCATATCTAAAAAATGTCTTTAACGAATAATCTTTGAAATTTAATGTTTAAAAGATAATTATGTTAATTTCAAGATTTAATTCAGATAAAATTACTTCATATATGTTTTGCAGCAAACTATAATGCCATTTTTTACACAATTTAAAGAATGTTGAAGTTACAAGTGTTCAAGTGCAAGGGATGGTGAAGAAATTTACAAAATTGCGCTATGCTAAGAAACTTCATTGTAAATTTACCAAATAGTAATCAATAGTAAAATTCTATTTAGATGAAGATAATGTTCCTTTGTGGAAATCAACAATACTATAGAAGTTTGGAAGATAACTTTATTCAACAAATCTATGTTTGACTTCATGAAATAATAGCTCTTGCAGTAAATCGAGCTAAAGTTATTCCTAAAAAATTAAGAAATTTTCTTTGGCATCATTTGCTGATTCTTGATTTCTATCCAATTCTGCTGGCCTTCTTTGTGTCCACACTCTAAGAATCACATGGTGTCACGGAAATAGGCAAGCATTCCAGCCAAGTTCAAATCATTTCTTATCATTGTTATTACGATTTTTAATTCGGCTGTTTCCAAGACATCATTTGACTTCACATTTGCTTCAACTAAAAATTCATTGGTAAGCGAGTGTGTTGTAGTCACATCATTGCAACTGACACCACTGGGATAAGGATGTCTGCTGGCTGAATAAAAGAGAATGTGTTGTAAATATCTGATAATAACATCACTATCGTTGTGGCAAGTTAAGTATGGCGACGTAGTGACCAGTAGATCAAGGATCTTATTTGTATATAGTATACACGTTGGAGCTAGAGTAGGTCCTAGGAAGAGTTTAGTCAAAGGCCTTCTGACAGCACGGCAGACAACCAATCAGAAAAGTTGGTGGAAAAAGCTGCAAATATTTCGCCTGAATATGCTGGGCTGGGGAGTTGCAATGTAGATCTTTGAAACTTTTTTATCAATGACTGTAGACAAAATTAATTAATTCTTGCAATTAGGATCAAGCCTCAACCTCAACACTGAAGTTCAGTTTTTCGATGGAACATACTAAGCAAATGTACATGTATCTTCATTAAAAATGAGGACCAATATCACTAAAAGCAATGTTTACACAAGGATGTTTTTTACTTGATTTGTTAAAACTCTATTACTGTGTAGTCCTCAAAACCCTCATAACTAATCATCAAATGCGCCTCCGGACTTTTATATAGTTGCTCAGGTAGGCAACAATGTTTAGGAAAGTCTGTTGGGACCAACACATCACCTAAATTAACTATTACTCACATGGGCTCTCAAAGCATGACTATTAATCATGCTTGATTTCTTGTGATAATTTAATAGCACAAAACATTATCGCCTATGGGAGCTCCAAGAATTTAAATTTTCGAATCATTTCTTCTCTTCATGTAGCCAGCAAATTGCGAAAAGCTCATAAAAAATTTCTTCAAATTTTGCCATTGATAAATGTATATAACCATCACATTCTACATGTTGTGCTTATGGGATTCACCGCGATTAATATAGTTCATTTGCCATTTTTGAAAAATCATCTGTCACTGCTTAAGATTGCAATAATCGGCTGGTGTAGACCAAAATGTTTCAATAATTTTAATATAAGAGTAAGTTATTTTTTTAATGCTTTCAACACCGCTAACATTCTGAAAGACTTGTATGCATAATTATGACATCTATATATCGCAAAGTGAGAATGTTTGATTAAGTTTAATAAATTATAATGTTCAATTGTTATATTGTATTACACAAGCGCTTAAACAAGTTATATTCTCAGTTGCAGGCATGATTTAAACACTAATAGTCTAAATTAAATAATTAAGGTTTAAGCTTTGATGTAACATTGGCGTCCGCAGATCGAAATTTGGAAAACAATTTTTACGTAAAATAATTCAATGAGAAGAAATTACTTTTTGGAGATTTTTGTGATTCTCCTTTGTTCTCTTCAATCAATGTTGACAGCTCTTCTGTAGTCGTGTTGATATAATAGCATTTATCGCTGGCTGAAATTTTGTAGCTAGGTCCTGGATTTAATATAATTTTCTCATTTTCTTCTTGTACACCAATGAGAGATACGCCATACCTGAAAAAAATTTTCAATATCACCTTGATAATAATAGTCTAAATCAATATTCAAAGAATAACATTAAATATTTTTACATTTTCAACATGTTATTTGGTGACTATGGAACTTGAATTTTGACTGTTACATTTTAGTTCCACTAACCCGATTTGTGATCTCAATTTTTCATTTGCATATATTTATGCGCTTGTGTTCGATGTGGTTGATTTAACTGCTTGACTCAGTGGCGTATGCAAAAGGGGAACATGATGAGTGTCCCCCATCAGGTTTACAAAATTGATTTTGATTGGTTAAATCACAAAAAATTGGTAAAAAAATAAAAAAATTTAAATCTCAGAGTGAAATGAATTTTTTAGGGCTATTCTTTCAATATTTTAAAAAAAATTTGATCATGACTAAGCTGTCCCCCTTCAGAAAATCCTGCGTACGACCCTGGCTTCACTTTTAAATGCCAAGTCTTTTTTTGTTTATTGGAATTAATTCTCTTAAAATGTAGATTTCAAAAAATGTCTTCATCAGCTTCTTTATCCTTCGGTTTTTATTTTTTCAGTAATGGTTAAATATTTTGTATCGTAAGTTTTTATTTGAATTGCTAAACGCACTTAAGATCCATGAGTAAACTCATCAATATATTTGTCACCATACTTAATCGCTAGATATACATTAATATCCAAGTTAATAGACGCATTATCAACATAATTTTCTTTAATGCATGCCTTTAGATTTAAATAATTTTGCTTATATTAAGAAAACTAATTAATTTTGATAATTTATTGTTTAATTAAGTGATTCAAAATATTTATATAGTAATGTAGAAATAGGAATACCTTTTAATGGGACGTTGACCAGATGCAATTTGTTCTAATTTAAGCATTGCATGATGGTGAAAATCAGTGATTTTCACTTAATGTTTTATTTAAATATATAAAACAATGTACATATACTTCTCACAGATTTTATTTGAAAAAATTACTTTTTGTAAGCGCTATAAGCAGCAAAACTGTAAGGCAGGCCAATGAAATCTTTGAAAAATTTGCTTTCTTCAGCAAGCTTATCATAAATCTCTTGGCCAGTGCTTCTTGCATACAATTTTTGCCATTCTTCTGTTGACTTTCCTCTAAATTTTAAATCGTTAGATGTGGAACTTGAAGTAATATAGTTTGAGGTTTCTAAGTATTTTGACTGCTTCAAGGTTAGAAATTATTAAATTGGAAAATTAATAATTATATATTTTGACTAAAATAAATTTATTAATTTTGAATGTTTTGTATATGTAGAATATATATACGTATATATATATATATATATATATATATAAAATGAATTAACGCGATTTAAGATTTTGCCAATTTCCATCGAATTTCAACTTTTGGACTTAATATTTTTAAATAAACTACTAAATAATAAATACAACATTGATCCATATGATTTTATAAAATTTTCTTCAAAGAAAGCCGGTTTTAAAACGCATGGAAAATCAATGCTACAATCTCGAAGAGTAATTAAATCTATATCATCATCAAACATTTTTTACAGAGTGGTTAATTTCATCATAATCAATACTAACATCGACGTATTTGCAAGACCAACATATTTCAAATTTGAAATATATGAGTTTTTCTCTAATTACGTTAAGTCTAACTTTGATGTTAACAACATGTTCCTGGTTTTTATCCAGTGACTGCAGTAAATGTCATGTTTCTAAATCGCATGAGATCATATTCATGCTTTTCAAAGTAGCATTCAACCTTGAGAAACTCAACTTTGGCAATTCCGCTGTATTTTGTAAAATTTTAGTTATTTTTTATGTACCATTTGAAGTGGTAATATAAGTCATTTAGTATATATATATATATATATATATATATGTATTTATATATTATTCTTGGATATTTATTGACGAAAAACTAAATTTAATATGGTTTTGTAGATGCCTTAGATTATTTTTAAGGAAGTACTAAAAGTAAAATTTTGAACATCATTAGTTTCACAATAACTACCCCTACATCAGTCATTGTTTCGATAGATCTATATGTTTCAGTCACTTGCTGTACATATTGATCTATAGATAACAAGGCTTATTGGGATGCAATTTTTTTGATCAAAACATTACCGAGGCTATCACTAAATTGATTCAATATTTTGAATTGAAATTAGTAGTTTGGCAATAATCAAGATCGTTTCTTGAGAAGCAAACACCTCGTAAAATTTTCTACTCTTTAAGCTCGTTCTGGAAAAGCTTTGATACATAGAATGAATAAACGTGTAAACTATATAAGTTAATTCGAAATTTTTTTTGGATGTGTTTACTATCTGGTTGTATAACATATAAAAATAAGAAAATTATTAATCGATGTTGTGCAGTACGGATTTCAAATTGGCAAAAATACTGAACTAAAGCCCAAACTCAATTGAGATTTTCATTATGGTCAAACTCAATGCCTTGATTTTAATTCATTATAAATTGATGATTTTAAGTGCTTTAGTGACTAAGTTTTTTACGTCAATTAAATACTATTTTAAATTCGATTCAGAATTAAACTAAATAAAAATGTAAGGCATACCAAGTTCACTTGCAACCATGATAGAGTAAGGTTTATATTGTTTACTATATGCAATTAATATAGTAGCAATATGCCAGAAAAGTAGAAAAAATTGCTAAATATTGTAAAGAAATAATCATGCAATTTTGACGTACTGAGAAATTTGATTCGATAAATAAATTTAAAAAATTAGATTCAAGCATTTTAAGGTATTGCAAGTTCAGTAGCGCAGTTTTAGATGTACGCATGCAATTGCTTCCTAACCTTCCTTTTAGAGTATGAAGAAGCAAAGTTACGTAAGTGCTAATTCCTGGACATACACTGCTATATCCCATGAGTCCATACTTCAATTCATCTTCACAGACCAGATGATCGGCAAAGTTCACATGGAATTTATACTCAGGCTGTAGAATTTGTACGTAAAGTGGACAATCGGGAGCATAGTCCTTTACAGCCCACGCGCGCAGTATCGCAGCGTAGTCCTGAAATGAAATTATGTTGAGTGATGATGGTGAAAGTACTATAAAAACATTAACATA
>CABFPE010000521.1:479568-498359 GCA_900660155.1 Hofstenia miamia | reverse complement strand
TGAGTCCATACTTCAATTCATCTTCACAGACCAGATGATCGGCAAAGTTCACATGGAATTTATACTCAGGCTGTAGAATTTGTACGTAAAGTGGACAATCGGGAGCATAGTCCTTTACAGCCCACGCGCGCAGTATCGTAGCGTAGTCCTGAAATGAAATTATGTTGAGTGATGATGGTGAAAGTACTATAAAAACATTAACATAATATGCATTATTATTTAAAACCAATCAATGAAACATTATGTGAGATTACCGCTTTATCTCTATCTTTCTCTAACCTCGATGCTACTATGAAGCATCCATCAGCCTGTCTGGCGTTTGCTCTCTGTAGATCCTCATTTTTCAATGCAGAACCTTTAATGTAAATTACTCTTCTAGCCCAAAGAGGAAGTTGTAGTATCATTTTAATTGTACCAGTTAGCTCACACGGCGATAATAATACTATTAAATGATCCTAAATGTTTAACCTGACAAATTTTCAACAAATAATGCATATTCATAAAACAACTTGTAAGAGATAAAATTTGATTAAAATAATATTTATGGGTAGTTTATTATTTCTTTTTGCCTAAGTGTTCGACTTTTTTCAAATCTCATTGATGCTTTGAATAAATTACTGGTAGATGTAAGAGGAAGGGTGGTAGGGGTATGATATAGGGTTCCATCGATCAACCGAAAGCCGACCGAAAATGTGGTTTTTAAGAAAAAGAAATCTGAAACTGAAATCGAATTTTCAAAGGAATATAACATAATTACATCTGATAAACGTATTCTTTCAATTTAATTTGCAAATATATTATTATTTAAATTAAATGATCAAGAATAAGCAGTGACCATCACAATCTATCGTTAGATATCTAAGCCTATAAGAAAACACTGTCAAGTAAAATGACTGATAGTATTAAAGAAAAATTTGTTATAGTATTGTTCATATGCCTATTAATTTGAATATTTTTCAGTACATATTCAACAATGAAAATAGGTAAACCTAAATTGGGCCAGAGACTCAGACAAGTGTGTGATTTTGAGACAAATTTTATCAAAAAACCAGAGATGGAAATGAGCTGGCTATACTGGACTTGAGCCGAATTATTGAAAAAAATGAATCGAACTTTCAACCCTAACTCACTATTGCTCAACAGTATACGCAAATCTACAGAAATATAAGAATTCCGTATAATTTATCAAAAATGTGTTGAAAAATAATTTTCGCATTTAGAAATTTTGCATTCGTTTTATATTCAATGGATAGATCTAATATAAGTTTGTAATATACCCAACTTTGGTTTATCAAACAGAAAAGTTCAATAAGATTTTGTGGTAAGAATAATATAAATGGCCTAAAATTGAGTGAATTAAATTAAATTCCGGCCGGATTTGGAACAGGGTAGGCTTTTCCTGCCCATGTCATTTGTCTTCAAATTGATTTGAGAAGGATTCAAAACGTTAAGGAACACCAATGAAATGACTAAGATTATGAGAAAATGACTGAAGTTAATCACCATTTGATTAGAGAGAGATCCAAGTAATTAAATACTAGTATTGCGAATCAAAGATTGTTTCGGTCAGGTTCGCGTAGTAAATTTTCGGGTCGGGTCGTGTTCGGGTAGTTAATATTCTGATCGGATCGAGTTTGGGTCCATGCTAAGCCCATATTGTTACTCTCTAGCAGGAAGCAGAGTTTTACATTTTTACGAAGTTCCAAGCATTATTAAGAATTGAATTTCCAAAGCCAATAAATTTATTTCGTATTGAATGAGATTGATATTTAGATATAAATGTAGATTTATTGGTGTAACATTGTGAGTTCTGCAGTTTGTTAATTTGGGGTACTTCAAATTATGAATATCAATGAATGCTCCACTTTTGAATATCAGCATTAAAAGGCCTATTTTTCAATGTTATTTAGTTTTCGAAAAATTTAAAAATTAGTTTCACCAATTTAAAAACAACTTAAAAATCACTTTTAAAAAGTCAAATTTTAAGTAATAAAATTTAAGAAACAATATTAAAAATTTGTTAGTGAATACAATGCAATACAAAAGACTTTATTGCTTATTGAGCAAAGAGATTTCACTATTTAACAAATTTTAAAAAAACTCAATATTTCTTCTAAAGCAAATTCTTAAAATTACATAGTTCAATTAATCTCTTCCTATTGTCATTAACATTTAATATCCATTTCGAACAAAGTTTTTGAAAATTTTCAATTCAAAAAATATCGCATCTGCTGGGATACCAAACAACAGATCCATAAAAAAAATTGATCTTATGGCAGGAATGTATATACTTCCTTTTGTATTGTTTGGCTACGAGCCAAGTGAAAGAAAAACGTACTGTTTGGAA
This sequence comes from Hofstenia miamia, assembly GCA_900660155.1. Taxonomy (NCBI): domain Eukaryota; kingdom Metazoa; phylum Xenacoelomorpha; order Acoela; family Hofsteniidae; genus Hofstenia; species Hofstenia miamia. The sequence continues at coordinate 496,012 of CABFPE010000521.1, read as the reverse complement.
ATATTTACTATGCCATTTTCATTTAGAGATTCCAAATGAATCTCACAATAACTGGCGTGGCAATGAAATAGGCATGGAAGAAGAAAAGTCTCAAAGAGACAGCTTTGGAGTACATCTTCCATGGTTTAGCTTAAGTTTTACAATGTATACATTTTCATTTTTAGCTATGATTATCTAAAGGATTTTATGCATACCTGCAAATCGGGATGTGCAAAGAACTCGTTGAGAAAGTCAATAACAAAATCCACACTCATGGAAGAGGCGCATAATATAACGTGTTTACTAGTAAACGCCTTCCTCACCGATCCTCCTTGTTTTGTGCGTTCTCTCCAAAAACGTGACATTTTTTCAATCTAAAATTCTTGTTAATAACAAAATCTGGTGTAATCTAATGCATCAGGAATTTGACATGTTATCGAATTTTTGCTCAGCATAACTTCTTAGTGACAGATCTCCTTTGAAACAAAAATCATTCAATTTTTAGGTAGAGATAAAATTGAAATTCTAAGGCATTACTGTTTTTTGGCAGATATTCTGAATGGCTGTATTTTTAAGAAAATTTCAAACATGACTGAGTCAATGCAGGGTAGTCTGTACTACCTAAGCCTTAATAATTCCGGTTGTGTCTAGGAAAATTTGTATTTGATTAAATCCGGTTGAATGATGTTGTTATTCGTTGTTAACTAAAACAAATTAAAATCACTTAAACATCCTTAGAATTCTTAATGACTTTGAAGCTAACGGGGGTTGGACAGTCATTATATTGGTATGCACTAAAATGAGCTTAATTTTAGAAGTTGAATTCCTTGGAAGAGTTTTGCAAGAATTTGATTTTTACTTTTGATGGTAGAAAAGCCATTTAAAATACATTGCAAAGCTTGCTTCATTCCATTTATAATATTTCTGTTCTCAATTTCTATGTACCATATTTTAAAGTTGTAATAGGTATTTGGAATAATTTTTTAGTTCTGCCAAATGACAGCTGCTGAAGAGAAAGTAAAGTGCTTCGAGGTGAATATTTCTATTATACTATGGGAAAGTTGCACGCATCGAAACAAAATCGAAGATTGCATGAAGTTTAACGAAGCAGGATCTGTGAACGATATACCTTGATCAGAACCAGCAATTAATACGAAAGCATTTCATCAGAGTCCGAAAAAGTCATTGCGACATACATCATCAAAAATTACAGAATTAAGTAGTATTCTTAAGAAACTGACTTTTTCTGATGATGCAATGTCCCATGAATGTGGGAAAATCAATCGCCATAATTTGTCAACAGGATTGTGCGCCTTACCACTTTTCTTTGTCTGTGCGACGATTTCTGAATGACAATTTCTAGTAAAAATGGATTGGACTGTTGTATTGGTACTAATAATCTTACATGGTGACAGAGATTATGACTTTTGAAACGCTAAAACCCTTTTCACTTGATATTGATTGTCCAAGCATAGCTACAGAGTGGATAAATATGGAAGCGGAATTTCATGGTCTTTATGGAGGCTATTGAAGCAGATGAAAAATCTGGTAAAGTTCGAATTGGAATTTTACTTCGTTGCCTTGGAGATGCTGCCAATGAAATTTTCACAAACTTCTGGTTAGGAACAGAAGACAAAAGCAAATTCATTAATGTTGTGTCAAAGTTCGATGATTACTTCAAAAGAGGCACTAACGAGGTGTTTGAATGATATTAGTTTTTCAAGTTAGCAAAAGCAAACCTAAACATCGATCAATACGTAAATTTTCTAAGAACCCAGGCAAAGCATTGTAACTTCGGACAACTAAAAGACAGCCATATTTGCGACAGGATTATATTCTCGGTACAAGATATACACCTTCAGGAAAGACATTTAAGGGAACCCAACATTAATCTTCACAAAACAACTCAGTTCTGCCATGCGGCTTAAGAAACCACTGAGCATTTAAAACAATTAAAAAACGACGCGGAAGAGATCAACATCAATCAGGAGATGAATGCAATTCGACGACGTAAGAATCAATACACCTTCAGCAATCAAATTCAGCAGTTTAAATGTAGGCAATGCGGCAGAAAACATGCACCCTGAAAATGTCCTGCATTTAGAAAAATATGCAATAAATGTGGCAAGTCAAACCATTTTGCAATTAAGTGTGTCAAGCCCACCTTCAGAAAAATTCATATCATTACCACAAAGATAGAAAATTAGACCATCTGGATGAACAAGAAGAAACTACAAGTGGAAGTGAATCAAACTATGAATGTGATGCAATTTATTCATTTAGGCCAAAAATTTTGATTGAATATTATCCACTTAATGTGAAAGTCGACACGGGAGCCCAGTGTAATGTAGTTCCACAAAAACTTCTTAAAGAAATTGAGTTCATGTCAAAAAGAAAATTGCAAATGTATCCATCAAATGGTAAGCTTACTGGTTATGGAGGTCAAACCATTCCTATTAGTGGTGAAGTAAAATTGCCAATCACCATTGGAAGAAATAGGCTCAAAGCCTTAGCTAAATTCTTAGTTGTACCTACAGGCAGTAAGGCCATCCTAGGTCTGGAAACATCAATGAAATCAGGAATACTAAGAACTCAGAATGCGATGAAATACATTCAATCAAAACTTCAAGTGACACCCGCCATTTTCGGATTCGGTCCGGAAAGCAATAAGTATACAGAGTACACCCGGGCCAATACGAAATATTTTATGGAATTTGCTAAGAAGTATGAAGATGTATTCTTTGGTTATGGCAGAGTTGAAGATACATATGGGATACCATTGGATCCATCGGCAAAACTAATAATGCATCTGAATTTTAAAGAGCTCCAAGAAGTTGGGACTATCTCAAAAGCAGATGAAGCAACGTCATGGGTCAGAAGTATGGTTGTTGACGAGAAATCAAATGGTGATTTAAGACTAACATTTGACAATAAGATCAATCGAAAATACCATTATCCACCATTTAACGCCAGGCTTAGAAAATTTTTCGATGGGAAACGCTATTTTGCAGTTATAGATTTATCCAATTGCTACTGGCACATTGCTCTCACAAAACAATCAGCTTTACTATGCACATTTAATAATCCCTTTGGTTGGTTTTGCTAGAACAGATTACCTTTTGGATTGGCATCATCATCTGACAAGTCGCAAAGTACGATCTATAAAGAATTCGGAGAATGTCATAGCTATACATGTCGACATTTGTATTACAACTGCTATGAAAGAAGAGCATGTCGAAACACTCAAAGCAGTACTAAAACAGGCATTGGAAGGAAACATCAAATACAATAAACGAAAAATCCAGTCAATGAAAAGTACAGTCAAGTATATGGGATTTCTTATAAGTGATCGTGGGTTTCATCTTGACCAAAAAAAAATTGAAGTGATCAAGAAGTATGCAAAACCAAGTGACAAGCAATCTCTACAAAGACTTCTGTGTATGATCAACTATCTATCTGCAGAAATAACTAATCCATTAAAACACTTGTTAAATAAAGATTCACCTTTTTCATGGGATCAACAACAGGAGAGTGCCATTAATCGCTTGATCAAACATCTAACGTCAGACCTAGTTCTAAGGAATTTTGATAATACGCTCCCTGTAACCTTACAAACCGATGCCTCAAAGTCAACTATTGGAAAATTCTAATCCAGGAAAACAGACCAGTAGCCTATGCAGCCAGATCAATGACCAAGACCGAAGAAAACTACTTGCAAATAGAAAAGGAATTGTTAGCTATTGCTTATGCATGTACGCATTTCCATCAATACATTAAATCAGACCACAAACCCCTTGAGAGTTTGCAACACAAGCCATTATCAACATGTCTTCCGAGAGTTCAAGCACTTTTTGTACTACTCCAAAACTAACTGTCAATGCAAATCCAATATAGACCAGGAAAACTAATGTTTCTCGCTGACATATCATCAAGATTTAAACTGCCACCCAACCCAAAGAAACAAGTGATCTTGAGCAGTAAATTCCATTAATACATCGGGAAATCTTAATCTCAAGTTAATTCGCAAAGAATTGTCAAATAATTCCGATTCAATTAATGTGATTAGGCATATTAGAACAATATGGCCTAATCGAAAACTTTTTACCTCAAGTGAACAGAAGAACTTGGAGAAAATTAAACACGAGCTGCACATTAAGGATAACATCTTCATGCGTGGCTGCTGTGTTTTTATACAAATACCATGCCGTCAACAAGTGATTGAAGCTGCACATGGAGCACACATGTGCACAATAAACATGTTGGCAAGGCAGTTTGTATGGTGGCCGCGAATGTCTACTGATATAGAAACTTTTGTAACAAAATGCTCTACATGTGAAATGCACCAAGATCAAAATCAGAAGGAACCACTAATACACCATGAAAGACCAGCACTTTCCTTTCATAAAATTGCGATTAATATCGCAGAAATTTCACACAAAACATTTCTTATATGTGTTGACTACTACTCCAGATATCTATCCTTTGCTCTGCTGAGCTTAGGAATTTCGCACGAGGTTTAGATATCATTGTATCATGCAGTAGTCCTCATTGCCCAAAATCCAATGGAATGGCCGAGAAAGGAGTTAAGACATTCAAAAAGATTTTCAAGAAAAATCGTTACTACAGAATGGAATTGATGGACTACAACAACACCCCTTTATCTTTCTGTGCATATTCGCCATCTCAACTATTCTTTAGCCGGTGCCTACGTTCAAATGTACTAATGATAAGGAGTGCACTCATAACAAAAGTAGTTTCTCAAATTGAATTTAAACAAAAACGAAAGAAAATATAGATCACCATAGGAAAAGTCTTACAATCGACAAACACGTAAATTACAAGTACTAAACCCTGGAGCAATGATTCGTGTTGTACCAGGCAATGCAATTGGAACAATAATTACAAAAGCTAAAGCTCCCAGGTCTTACATGATACGGATAAATATTAGCATTATTCGGAGGAATAGACGCCATTTGATTCATTTGGGAAGACATCCTGAACTTTCAAAGCATGCTACTTATTTTAGTGATTTCGATGTGATATACCTCTACAAACTGAAGACCTTCCTACAGTAGAATGAGAAGATAATTGTAAAGAGAAGGAGATTGAGAATGAAGCTCAAGAATATTCCAGTCCAAGCAGTGAATACAGGAGAGAACGAACCCAGTGTATAAGAAAACCACCCCTGTTTTTTGGATGCCCTATTGATTCTCGTCAAAGATTCACTTGACTCAAAAGTTGAAGAGAAGGATGTTGTATTGGCAGTAATAATCATTACACAATATATTTACCCTGCAATCTGCAACGAATGCTTGGTCAGGGAGTTCCTGAGATCCGTGCTTATCAAACGTACCTGTTATTGATTGTACATTTTATCTATATATATATGCATCACTGTAACTTTACAGTTCTTAATAAAATATTAGTTCGCTTTATCTTACATGTGCAATTTCCTGGCCACTTGGTTCGCCTGACTTAACTCTGTTTGACTATGCTATTTGGGTTCATGAAGCAAAACGATTATTTATGCATGAAATCTAAGTTTTTTGGATGATTTGCGAAGCAGAATTACACGTGTGTCATTCATGAAGTGTATGAATCGTAACTGAAAAACGTTTTGACGGAGGTGAAACCGCTATGTCGAACGTTAAGTTTGATTATTTGCATTATTTCATATTGAAACTTATGTAAAATCAACTTCCCAATGCAGTTAAAGTGGCTTTTCTATCCTCACTGGATAAAATTTATTTCAATTTGAAGTTACACAATGACTTTATAAACACCCTGTACTTTAGCTTTTCTACATATTTAGAGAAAATCAATTTTTTCGATTATTTTGACTATTCGGCCGAAGAAAACTATTCGGATATTCGGACTGAATTATTCGCGAAAATTTGAACCATTCGAAAACTTGTTATTTTCTATCATTGCAAGGCATAATATGTTTTCAATGCTTATATAAGTCTTCACTAGGGGCCTATAATTTTTTAGTAAAGACGATCGTTAAAGAAGCTTGACTTACTCCCTTTTGTAATGTACTTACACTTGTATACAAAACTAACATGATGCTTTATTCATTAAAAGTTTTTGCTAAGGTAAAAAAACCAAGAATTTCTAAAACAGAAATGCATTAAAAGCCAAAGCAAGAGCAAAAGCACAGCGTACGATTAATATACCTGATCAAGTGCCGCGAAAATAGCTACGGGTATAACTAGTGAAATTCTTCTCTTGTTCACTAAAAATTAGTTCTTGGCAATTGTTCGATTTCATTAATAAAGAATCTTAAGGCCCGAAAAATATCTATAATTAATCAGAGATATCTTCTTTTTGATAAGCAGAGGGATTAGTAGTAATTAGTTCAGAAAATTTAACTGTAGGACTCAAGATTGATCTGTTAGTTATTGTTATCCCAAAAGGCCTCAGCAAAACATTGACAACTTATTCCATCGATACATTCTCTGATGCTTCAAATATTACTGAAATGTATCGAATACTCGAAATTTATTCTGTTCGACTATGTTTGCAAGTTCGATTACCCCATTTTATAATCTGTAGCTCTCCTGAACAAGTATTTTCTTTGCATGTGATGTCAAAGCATCTTTATTTATATTAAATGTAATTTCCAAATTGATTGTTTTAAATATTCATTAAATATTTCGAAGTAAGGAATCGCGGTTTACATTTTTCAATAACTTCTTATTAATATCAAATTCGACTCTTAGATTAAAAGTAACTAGACTATATGAAGCACCGTAGAAGGCATGGACACTTGTACTGACACATCCTGCTTAGATATGAGATCGGGTGAGATATGCAAGAACGGAAATCTAGAATAAGAACTACAGAAATCTTCAATTAAGACACTGTACCATGCCAATTAATGATAACCACCAAGAACAACTATTCGAGAAGTCTTTGACCAGAAAAATGAATAATTCGAAATTATTTGCAAGGAAAGTTATATCTTCTTTCTTTTAAGATTTTACATAACCTCGGTAGAAAATACTTAGGGTAACTGTGGTGAAAACGGGAAAGTACATTGAAATAGAACTCCAGTGTGAGGTTAGGTTTGTTGTGTGCTACCACAATGCATTTTGTCGTTACAGATTGACGAGGTCTTCGAAGAATATTTGAAGTTGCTTTATAGAACACATTTAATTTATTAAAAAGGAACGATATTTTGGAAAGGTAAGTTCACTTTTCTATCTTTTTGTCATAAGGGCATGATGCATACAATTTTCTTTTAAAATGAAGTAAGAATCCCCAGTGAGGCATTTAAGGTGCTACATTACCTCCAATAACATGGCGTCTTGAAGTTTATTATGGTAAAATATCATATATTAGTTGTGCTATGAAAAGAATGAATTTTTGCGCAAGATAGCATTATGTGGGTAATATGGGTAATTGTAATAAAGATAGGAGGCCTACGCAAACGGTAACTATTAGTTGCCCCGTATGTCAAAGGCAATAGAATGGCACGTGATGAATGTTTAATCAGCTATTCTTAAATTCCGCAATGATATGTTTTAAGTATTTTGGTATTTTTTATTATATATTGTTTTGAAACATAATATTATTCACTTTTATTCTCATAAAGTTTTATATTCTGACAATATAGGGAAGATGACTTATGTTAATGTTATTGTATCATCTTCTTTAACATAATGATTTACCTGTTTTATTGTTTAATTAAACAATTTTTAAGAAATAGGTGAAATACATTTAGTAATCCTTAGAATATTTCCAACTTTGTGTAGTGTCCCATATTACCCTCATCTGTAGGGAAAATGGGACGATTAACTAAAACAGACTAAATTCCACTTTGCAAAAACATACGGGGGAGGGGTAATTGCAAAATTGTTTTATATTCTTTTTCCTTACACATAAATGATTATTCGCAAAAAAACAATGCAAAAAATCATTTTGAGGATTTTATTTAACGTTGAATGATTAAGTGTCCCGTTTCCCTACAGTTACTCTAATTTAAATTTAAATAATTAGAATACTTACTTCTGTTGGAACTCTGTAAAGTGCATAAATGATGAATCCTATTACAAAAAACTGAGATGCATACCAACTAGGAACAAAATCCCCATATCCAACTGTTGAAAGCGTCACTATGACAAAGAAAAACGTATTGAGAAACCCGAATTTGTCATTAAGAGAGCCTGCTCTTTCCAAGTATTGTACTGCACAAATCCTACAAAATAAAACTAGGGTTGCATAAATTCTATTCAACTAAATTGCATTAATAACGTTGGCCACTATACAGTAGTGTCACTGTAAATTGGCGGCTGTTGCGAGATGTCAATTCGGGGCCCACAACCCACATTCCCAAATTTATGTATTAAATGTTGAGTAACAGTTTTGGTGTATACTATGAATTTTACTACATATTGTTTTATTTTGGCACCAATGTTTTGCTATATATAATGTCTTTGTTATTTCGATATTTTGGGGCCCAAAAGGCTCGAAATTTCAAACTTAGTCGCCAACGTTGTTTAATATTGCTTTTAATAAGCTTTATTTCTATTTTTAAAGAATAAAAAATTGTATTGCATTTTCATAGGTGAGAAAACTGAGATTGTTTAGTTTTCATTCATTCAGTTAACAAACTGACATATGAATATATTAAATTGAAATTTTATTCTATTTTATGTTCAGAAATTTATTGAAAAATGAAAAATTTAAGCCTTTGAATTGCATTTTTGCATTAAATAATTTAGGAAACCCCAACACTGAAATATGAGCATAAGTACAAACTGGAGGTGACATCCAATCCTCCTATGCCTTTGCAGTGGTCCACCGGTATGGCTATGTGAGCAATATTTGAGCTTGTGGTAAAATCACCAAGCACAGCTCAACCACACTTAGTTATTGAGTTAAATCAAATAATTTTATTAGAGTGACGATTTTATTCATAATTTAGTAGTTCAATTTGAATTCATCCAAGACTAATTTGATAACGATAGTGTTGACCTTTCTTATCCCAGGCACATTAATTGCTGAAAAGTTGAAACATTTCATTGGAATATAAACAATTCAATGTGAGATATTCAATAGTGGAAAATAATAAATGTGTGAGCCTTGAATTACTATTATGGCAACTGTCGTTCGTAAAGAAGCATGCATTTTTAAGCCTCCAAAAGTTTTTCAATTAGTAGTTATCCTGAGTATTCATAATCTTTTATTGTTTGTATTTTCAAAGAATTCGTTCACCACATACATGTATATCGCCAACAGATAAAATGTAATAGACGTTTTTTTATATTGGTTCTAATGAAAAAACTTACCCCGTAAATGTATATACCAGCAAAAATAAGAAAAGGTTGAAACTTGATATTGTAACTGTTGTATTGAAAGAGCTAAGAGCTGAATGTTGATGAAGCCCCTGTTCAGAGAGCTAAACGGTATAAAAAAGACTGTATTTTAAACAAATACTCTTAAAAAATTTCTTAATATATTTTACTAAACTGAATAAACTTTCTGCTAATTATATGTGTGCAGAAGTTTTCATCAATAGTTTTATATTTGGATCAGAGAACCACCTGTAATTTAACTACATAGACCATCTCCAAACCTACCGTTAGTTGGGTATCCTAATGGGGATCCTCATCCGCATGTGTAAGCTTTGGGTATGGAGATGCAGTTTCTCCAGTAGTGATCCTCACAGACGGGTATCTTGTGGGGATGGAAATCATATGTGGAGCACCTTTTGTCTTAGCTTTTCATAATAAGCATTTTTACAGTTCCTACCTCAAAAGGGGGCATGACAACATGTTTTCTTGGCTGCACCTCTATTTGTTGATATTACTTTGATGAAGATTATACTATGCAATCAACCCCACCTTAAGTTTGAGTCTTCTATTAGAATTCTACATTAAAATGTATGTATTAAATTGTTTTTTATGCATATACAAACATGGATGATTTTTGCATTTTGAACAAAAAAGATTTGAAGAGAAAGAACAAAATATAACTTATAGAAATTCAAAGGAAACACAACATAATTCAAAATGAAGGGAGACAAAATAGCACTACTTGTCTGTATATTGGTCCATAAATGCTTCTATATTATATGCTGATATGTTAAGCCAGACCCATTACCACTTGTAAAAAATGTTGTGGGGATTAATTTGCGATACTCACATTGAAAACTATCGGTGTATGATGAGAATTTCATTCTCACTGCAGCCTGACTATCTCACACGTGAAGAATTTAGTAGGAATACAATGTAAAATAATGGCAACAATGATGCAGTTCATAAAGTTAGGATTTTGGTTCCAATTAGAGATATCAGTTCAACAAGCTAAAAAATTTAATCTAATTATGGGTTCCAAATAAATGTTGCAATCCCATATCTCAATAGTTAGGTAAGAGTTATATATTCTAAGAATTCCCCATTCTTTATAGTCCTAATGAGGACATTTTTTTATCTAAGGAATTTTGCTCGGTGAAATATATACATAAGAGGTAAGTTTCCGATAGCTGCCAATTCATATATATTGGAAAATTTAAAAAATTACTTACGCGTACACTGGAGAGCTGCACCTAAATTTAGAGTATGTTAGTCTCAGCCTAATAATAAATATGACGTTGGATGAGTTGGATGAGATATTGCAAAAAATCTTTTAACCTCATCTACTATTCTTCAGTTTTACTTTATTATTCTCCAAAAAGTTATTAAATGATTTTAAATTCATTGCCAAAAACATACTTAGCGAAACCATATTGTTATAAATAATAATATGTTTTATAATAAACATGCATATAATTAAGTATAGGGCTTTGCAAAATATTAAAGATCGATAAAATATTTTGGTGATATCAAATTGAATGAAGCTCAATTCTAGTGATATCGAAATTTTTCGCAGGCATATCTGATATCAACAAATCGGAGTGGATAGATATTGACTAGATTTTTAATCTAAGCAATCTAATTGCTAATTAGTGTAAATGATTGACTTAATCCAAGCCCTAATCCGGAGAACTATAATAAATTATTTATGAGGCTTTAAAACTGGACTAAGATGAGCATTTTGCTCATGATTACTTTTGAATTTCAATTTACAATAGATGTTGTTCTACCACTAAAATTTACTTGCAATACTGTTTAAAGTTTATCTTTATGACTTAAAAAAAGGGGTTACTGAGTTTTAAATTTAGAAAGCCTTGTAAAATTTAATGACATTTATTAATGCAACTGCTTTTAAAAAATAGTTAATCAATAGGTGAAATTGTATAAATAACACTGATTAAAATTAAAAATATAGAAATGAGAATGTACCAAAATGCTTTCAAGATAAACTTTCGCCATCCAACAATTGAGAAACGATGGTATATAAAGATTAATAAACATTGGATGAAATAGCTAAATAAACATAAATTCTCCAAAAGTTTGAAAGAAAGAACTAACGGACAAAATGAAAGGCAATGAACATAATATTTCAGCCGCCATTTTCCAACAAAACAGCATGGTGAAGAAATTACCCTAAATTGAATAATACTATAAGTAAATATTATTACTATGTAAAATATTTCAAGTTACCTTTGATTCTAGAAAAATAAGAAGTAGTGTTTCAGCAATACAGATAAATGAAATGACCACTTCAACAATGTAGCACCATATAGGTCTATTTACCCAAAGCAATGACCATCTAAAAAAAATATTATTACATTCGTTATCGCAACTATTAATAAAATCCTTCAATGAATTTATGAGTTAATACATTTTTTATGGAAATGCAAATGATAAAACAATGAAATGGAAAAAAAAGTGTTTTTTGACACCTGACCGTCACATANGAGTTAATACATTTTTTATGGAAATGCAAATCATAAAACAATTAAATGGAAAAGAGAGTGTTTTTTGACACCTGACCGTCACATACTTGAAGAACAACTTAAAGATTTTCATCAGNATCGCAACTATTAATAAAATCCTTCAATGAATTTATGAGTTAATACATTTTTTATGGAAATGCAAATGATAAAACAATGAAATGGAAAAAAAAGTGTTTTTTGACACCTGACCGTCACATACTTGAAGAACAACTTAAAGATTTTCATCAGTGATACATATACTTAGGACATCATTTATTACAAATTATTTTAGAATCACAACTTAGCTGAAAACAATTATTCTAATTTTCAAAGCACTTATTAAGTGATACAAATATATAACATATATATATATATATACATGTATATATATATATAAATTAACTAGAAACTTATTAAATAGCGATAGCTTTGGTAATGATCTGAGTGACAATTTGGTTTGTGCAGAATGGGTTCCCTGCCCATTATACTGTAAATGTTCGAGAATGACTAAATGCTACCTTTTCTAATAATTGGTTTGGACTTAGTGAACCCAATAGTGTAGCCACCTTGATCCTGTGATTGGACACCTCCAGACTTTTGTTTGTGGTCTTATCTGAAGGATGAGGTGTATACCCATCATCCAAGAACAATTGTAGATCTCAAAGCTATCATTGATCAGGAAACAAAAACAATTAAATTGATTTGTGCACGAAAGTTTGCAAAACGATTCGTGGATGTTTGAAAACATGCTGGGGAAAAGAAAGTAATCAACTATGCTAGCTTACATATTTTTAATAAATATAATGTTGCATTTCTGATACCTTAGAAATTTTACTTTGACGTTTTCTTGCTATAGGCTAAAAGTATATGAAAACTGAATATTTCAGTGTTATTCACTTTTTAAAAGTGTCTAGTTAATTTTAATCCATCCTATATATATATATATATATATATACATTTAAATATGTGTGTATAGATGCACATAAATGTGATTGAGGCATTGAAACATATAAATGTTTTAGTAGATTCAAGATAATTTAATTATGCTTTATATCATTAATTCATCTTCTCTATGAATCGAAGTAAAACTGTTTATTTGATAAATTTCATAGGAAGCTAATAAAATATGAATTTTTGCTTCGGAAAGACAATTTATATTGAATCATTGTAAATATAGTTTGTTCTGCTTTTTATCTTATCCATGAGTAATATTTTATTTGCATTGTCATATAACAATACTTACAGATTAGGAAAATTACTTGCTTTCGAGCTTTTACAATCATAACTAAAATATTTGGATTATTGTAAGTAGATATATTAAAAACACTAAATAATTTTGTCAAAGTTAGTGCACTTATTCTATGTTATAAAGTATGTAGAATTTTATAAATGATTTTGTTATGAAGCCAATAAGCTTACCATGTGTCGTAGTTAGGATCTCCATTCAAAATTGTAACGATGTAGCAGCAACAACTAAAGATCTTGAGAATAAAGTAGATGAGTTTGAACCGATAGCCTATAAACTACTACTGAATACAATATGTAAATATTTATATTGGACATCCATTGTCAAGTAATCTACATACTCTTTCAAGGAATTAAAACGTATCCTTTGCCAAATATAATATTTTGGGTATTTTTGGAATTTTTTGGTGGATGAACCTATATTCAATCCACATCTACTTTACAGAAACGGTGCACGCAACCACAATTTTCGAAATTTATGATAGTTTGCTGCCGCTAAAAACAAATGTGCGCACTTCTTGCAGAAATATTTTTATATATACCCATCTGCGAGATGGAAGTAAATGAAAAGATAACACTAATGCCAAATGTTTTTCCAAGCACGTATTTTCTTAGTACAGGGAATGGGAAGAGAAACACGGATGTATTAATGATTAAATTTATATGGTTATTCAATAATTAATTATTGTAGATAGAAACATTAAATGTCAAAAACATCCTTAAAATAAAATTATGTAGGGGACAGCGGCATACCGACACCGAAACCGATACAGCGGTATCTTACCTAAAAATTGATCAGTATTTTATTTAAGAGTATTTTTATTGAATGCAGTTACAATTACATGGATGATAAACGCACAAAATGTTGATTTAAATACGTATTAATCTATTTTTCATAAAAATCAGGCTTACAAAATTGCCAATTCCTGTTAAAGTGCATTTATTCCTTTGTAGTGCAATACTCATTATTATGAAATTTAAATCATTTAAATTTATGCTCAAGGTCGAAAGGCCCATTGCATATGCTATTTATATATTTAAAAGTGTTAATAAAGTGGTGATATCTAACACTTCTGTAGAGTTGCAATTGTCTCTTGCTTTTTAATATTAAACATTGTTAAAACCAGTTAAAAATTATATAATCTTTGTCAGAGATCAATGTTTAATAAATGAATTTGTAATTCTAGGGCTATCATAAGTTAGGGCTAGGTTTGTCCATAAAACTGATAGTCAAAATGTACTGAATCGATGCCGCGGTATTTTGACTGTTACCAAACCCAAAGTTTTCATATCGCCGGGTACTAAGTTATAGACATATTTGGGATTAATTTACTTTTGTATATATCGTTTTTGTGAATTTTCCGTCCAGAATTTAGTGACTTATATTATAATTAGAAGATTATAAAAAGAAATTAGAAGTTATTACAAAAAATAAAATTATAGATTTTAGAAAACGTTGTTCCGAAAATATTTAAATAAGTACTAAATGCAATTCTTTGCTTCACAGAAATATTGTTTTCTAAACATGTATTGACGAAAACTAATTCTGCGCAATCTATTATTGCGAAACTTAACACTGCTCTTTAGCATTCAACAATCATTGGCTTGGCATGTTGAAGTACGTTTTGCACTCAATATCAAGCTGTTATATGACATTCAAGTTATTTCATTGTATTCACTTATGTTATTTAGTGTAATTAGCTACTATTTTTCACAATGAAATTCAAGAATTTAAATAGTTTTTTATACATGTGTGTGCTCATATTGAAATGAAAACTGCATTTAAATACATTGTAAAATTCAGTAATAAAAATGCTCATATTTTAAGTATTCTGCAAATTTATAGTATTTCACATTGATGGATAGAAAATTTTATATAACAACTATGTTTATTAGTCATATTGAATGTGCCTGCAATGTTCTTAAATCTATAGTAACGTTGCTTTATATACTCCCACACATAAGAATTTAAAGATTGCTTAAGCTGACTTAAATTGATAATGTTCTCTAAAAGCAGATTCTCAAGCTATTTTTTCCAAGCCTATTATGAAATTTGAAAATCCTATTGATGTATGTGCTCGAACATAATGTTTAGAATGTGTACTAAAGTGTACCTGAAGTTTTCGAAAAGATTCACTATTTTCCATTGAATATTCCTTTGTTTAGAGTTATTTAAGTTCTCACCATTCTAGTGTTCAAGTAAACAACTAACCTTCACTGTTTCTCTTTATGTAGATAGCTCATTGAGGCCCATTGAGATAAAGTCAACGAGGTCGCAGAGTTACACAGAAGGGACAAATAAAAATATCAGAACTCCTAATCGACTTAGAGAAAATTGGAAGAAAATGTGGGAAATCAGTTTGTAATTTTAAATGAATGCAAGACTCTTTAATGTTAAACATTATTGATTAGTAAAATTTCGTTGGATCATATCAGTGATGTAGTGCCAGCATATTAATGTGACCAAAATGAATATATATATAATTGCATACCCAAAGATTTTCAAGTGCTTTTTATTGTAATGAATTCAATATTTTGGTCGTGTTTTTTTCAATAGCTTGCAAAATTTACTCACTGATTGAAGGATCCTTGATCAAATATACGCTTAGCCTTTCTTTGAATGTCTTTTCAATCATAAAAAATTCAACTTTCACCCTAAATATATGCAAATATATGCTATAAAATGCAAAATAAAAAATCTTAAATACCAATATAACATAAATAATTACCTTTGCATAAGAAAATATTTTGACAGTAGTTTGTGTAATAATTTATATTACTCACTTTTGG
This sequence comes from Hofstenia miamia, assembly GCA_900660155.1. Taxonomy (NCBI): domain Eukaryota; kingdom Metazoa; phylum Xenacoelomorpha; order Acoela; family Hofsteniidae; genus Hofstenia; species Hofstenia miamia. The sequence continues at coordinate 480,174 of CABFPE010000521.1, read as the reverse complement.
AGATCATCTTCGCTTTCATCTGTATAATCACTGTCGGAATATTCTGCACTTTCCAATTTTTGCCTCTCCATGTCAGTGGCAACGTCATCAGGACTGCGGCAATTTTTGCGGCGGAAAAATGAAAGCATGCTAAATGTGACAACCAACAGTTTACGTGCATGCCAAATACGAGCAGTTAATGTAACACAGTTAATGAACTGTGGCCTAATCTTTGCTTTAGTATAAAATTATCTTTACATTTAATTGTGTATGTATTAATCTTACTACGCGTAAGATTTGATCAATATAAACTTTAAAAAAATTGAGGTCCATCCACACTATTCATGCTGGGTGGTTAACTACCAACTACCACCTCCCACAACAATTGCCTTGGAAAATTTATTCATTCTCAAGCGAATTTTTTCGTTGAATATAGGATTTTGCTTGATGAACAAGAACAGATCTTTCGCCTGAACATCATGTTGCATTCTTAAAGCAAAAACAATTGTATTTTAAAAATAAGCTGTACTGGTTTAAGCATGGCAAGGAGTTAAACATCCTACCATTCAAATACTTCCTGTTAAAATTTTTGACGAATATTTCAATTCGCTTAGAGCAATATATATA
>CABFPE010000521.1:450916-471023 GCA_900660155.1 Hofstenia miamia | reverse complement strand
TTAACTTTTCTGTGATAGGGATTAAGCTAACTACAAACAATAGTGGTGCTAAGCTGTCTCCCTGGAATATTCCTCGCCTAAACCTCAACCTATGCCCATCTATCTCAGTCTGCCACTTTCCCATCTCCCTCTCTAGAAACTCAACCCATTTCCGTGAAACTCCATTGGCCTCTAGTGTCCTCAATACCCACCTATGCGATATGCTGTCATAAGCCTTCCTGTAGTCTATCCATGCCATTGCTAAGTTTGTCTGCCTTCTACAATTCTCCACTACTGCCTGGTCTATTAACAACTGATCTTTGCATCCTCTTTGTCCTACATCCCTTCTGCTCCTCTGGTATCAACCTCCCTCACTTCCCCATATATTCTCCCAGAATCTTACTGCATCTTCGCCTGCTCTAGTTGTAGCCTTTTCTCCTGCAACTAGTTCTTTGTAGAATCTTCCTTCTTGAGTCTCAAACTTCATATTGTCTCTTGCCTGCTTAGCCCTCAGTTTCTGCAACTAATCTCTGTTTAAGTTCTTCTCTTGCAGTTTCTATAGTCTTCCTCCTACCTACCCTGCACCTGTCCTGCACTGCCTTACTTGTCCGGATCTTCCCTATTTGCTGCCTAATCTTTGCCACCTTATTCTCAATTCTTCTTTCCCATGCTGGCTTTCTGTCTCCCTTATCTTCTTGCCACCTCTGCTTAAGCTCTTCTCTTGCAGTTTCTATAGTCTTCCTCTTACCTACCCTGCACCTGTCCTGCACTGCCTTACTTGTCCTGAACACTCCTAGCATCTATCCTCTCCAACACTTTATTGACTTTTGCTGTCTCTACTGCTAGCTTACTTCTCTTAACTCTTCTTGGGATTGGCAACCTAGCTCTCTCACCTATTTCTTCCTTCATCTTTTCCTTGATTGCTGCTTCAGTTTCTGCATCTGCTACTTCTGCCACTTCTGTCTCAACATCTATCACTTCATCTTCCCTTTGCTTAACTTGTTCAACTCTCTTTTTCCCCTTACTCTCATCCAGCTGTAACTTTCTCACTTGCCCTGCAAGCCTCTGCTCTGTAACTTCTAATCCCGTTCTTGCCTTCCTCCATTCTTCCAACATTCTCTTCCTGTAACCCCTCTCATCTGGCCTGCTTCTTCTGTAACACTCCAATGCTGTCCTGTTCTGCTCATCTGTCCACTTATGCCGTTGTCCATTGGTCTGTGTGGATCCTGTACTGCCACTTCTCGAGTCCACACTCCCGATTGTGGAGTCCGCCTGTTGTCCGGAGATTCTTAGCACCCTCTGACCATTGAAGGCCTGCCGGGGACTGAGGGCCTTTGCTCTATCATGACTTTTCATCAGTGTTATTTTTTGTGTTTGATTTTGGACTCACATTCTCCTAGGAAGTTGCCAACCAAGGCTTTAGAGTGCTTCCTACCCTGTGAGCTAAGTCATCCAGTTTGCTAACCACGATCACAGTTGCTTAACCTCAGCTTACCAACCTGCGTCTCTACCAACTGGGCTACCTGCCCACTTTGCTAACCACGATCACAGTTGCTTAACCTCAGCTTACCAAGCTGCGTCTCTACCAACTGGGCTACCTGCCCACATTATTATTATTATTATTATTATTATTATTATTATTTTTAATTTCTTAACATAAAAGGTTTCACTTTCTAATCATTCATAAAAGCTGTTAAAATAGCAATAGCTTTCAAGTTGGTAAGCAAACGAAATGCATTTATTTAAAAGATTGTTGACAGACCTAGCTTTCTTGAATTTTATAACATCAAAATTGATTGGTTAATATACTATAATATAATTTTTTATTTTAATTTTTAGCCAATTGCAAACATAAATACCAGAATTCATTATCGTGAAAATATGAAGTCAACATGAAGACTTATCAATACACCTACAATAATTGACTTGATTTTGTTGTGATTCTATGCACTGTTTTGCATTAGGTGTTGCGATGCTTTAAATGTGCTTATAATATTAAATGGTTAATTAAGGAGTGTTATATTCTAAAATTGTGAATAAAAATCAATTTACCAATGTATGATGATCACATTTATTACTTATTTCGTTCCCAAAATTTTAAAAACACAACATATGGTTTGTTTAAAGTTTATTCATTTATTAAATATCTAATACAGTCCATTGAAATCCTCGTGTATAGCACGTGCAGTTTCCTAGTATTATATAGTAATAGAATTTTAAATGCGTTTTCCCTAAATAGCATTTTTTGATATTTTAAGAGTAAAATCTTGAAAACTATTTCTCACACTTGCAAGAATGAAAAAAACGATACTCGCCTAGGAAAGCCAGCATTTTTATGAAATTGACAATAATTGAAAAAAGTTAACGCCCAAAAATTTCCAATAAATTGGTTCAAATTAACCAAAAATATCTCTTAGAATAAAACATTAAATTTTTACTGTTGGTTTCTAAAATAAAAGTGCTAGGGGACCTAAAGTACTATGTTAAAACAAATGCAGGAAAATCAATAATCTTGAAATATCCCATTAAATAGACACAATTCGTTGATATGGTAATGTCAACTTCGAAGTTTTCACTTCTTCCATGATTCCATCCATATATTGTCATATGAATTTGCTTATTAGAAGAAATAATGAAAAAAGTCTCAGTAGGTATGAGCACCTTTAATAGAAAAGCAGTGTGATTACGTAGGATCATTCTAAATATTTTATGGTGAACTGGTATTTTTGTTGAGGTAATAATGACATAATGCGATTAATGTCTTTTTAGTATTATTCTTGTGAATAATGACAGTGTAATAAAGCAGTTTGCAAGAATTTGTGATTGCTTTATCAAAAAAAGTTTTAGCGCTTATAACTATTTAAGCAATAAATATACTATCTCATTTGCTTGGGAAATTGAATTTAATCATTAGCCATCAACTATAGTTTGCTTAACACTTTTTGTATATATTCATTTAGCAATATTTGTATGAGGCTATTTATTACATTTCATAACATTTGAGCGATCTCTGCTGAAAATTTAATACATTTTTATAGAGCCATCTTGTAAAATTTATAGCATATACGAATATCCCTTCACAGAAATGTCACTTTGATTTATTTACTCAATGCGCAGTGTATGCATTTTAAATATTGCTTCTATTTTTACATTGCACCTGACTGATCTTATTAAGCAAACAAAATTTCATTTATATTGTTGTTTCAACCTTTTATTCTATGGAATATTGAATTGTATTTCTTAAACAAAACTTGAATAAATTGCGATGCGATATGCTTTATAAAGTATATTTTATGATAGCATAAATATGCTACCACATTGATGGAATAAGGCTTACTCAAACTGATGGAAATAGTTACAGACTGGTACATTAAGGCCAAACCGGTAGTTGCTGACTTGAGCCACTTGGAGATTTCCAAGAAATGCTGATAATTTTACTAGCCTTTTACAGGCCCAAATTAGAAAATATTTCTTATTTATTCTGAAAAGCAGGGAGTTTTTTACTTTACTTTAGTAGAAAATCATTTGAAAATCTAATCAACTTGAAAATGTTATTGTTTCAGCAGGGTGGGAAACGGGTCAACCCAGCCCGACAAGATCGGAGTAAAAAAATAGATGGACTGCTCGTTACTCCTTAACTGACCTGGTCAGGTAGCGGGTCATTTATAATCATTTAAATTCTTAACCCAATATTCCAGTGGTAGTGGAACTAATTTTGGATAGGGGGGTAGAATTTAGGGAGGTTTTTTCTGAACTGTAAAATTTAGGCAGGTGTAACTGCCCCCAGTTTTTTTCTAATACCAAAGGAGTCTGAAAGAAAAAGGGTGCTACTTGTGGCACAAGATGAGTTTCCCAAGAATAAAAGAATAAACATGTTGACCTTCCAGTCTAAATGGGCAGATATGGATCAATTCGCTTTACTTGTTAGCAGCTCTGGGCTTAAAAATATAGAGAATTTTAAATCTATAGAATATAGAACCAATTTTCATTCCACTCTTTACTATTAATTTTGAAATAAATAGCTCTCAAAAGCAAAAAAGAATTAAGTGTAGGAGAACATAGAGTTATGTGCGAGGTCCCTACCTTAAACATTTGAAAAAAAATTGTTTTTATACAGGTCACAGTCAGTGTAGTGTGAAAAAGAAGATAAAAAAGAAGGTAATGAAATAATAGAAGTAGCAGAGATTCCATCTTGTAGAATCGAAGAGGGGCAACAGCTCTTAATGAACCTGGGAAATCTCAATTGCTTAGACCAGAATTTCATTTTAATTAAGAACCTCTAGCTATAGACAGTGATTCTTTCAGTTCAGCATAAAATATTGATGGCTCTAAATATAATTAATTATATTGTTAACGAATTATCAAACGTAAACAAATTTATTCAACTCCTTGAGGTCGTTAAATCTTGTAATGCGGATTAAATTCTTTTCCAAGAATCCAAGTTGACCAATTTATGTGATATATGCAATAAATATAGTGGCTACGAAGCTATTGCAACTAGTAAAACTACTATTAGAAAAGAGGACCATTCACTTTGAAGCTTAAAAGCAGTCCCCGGCTAAAATTAAAATTTGAAGACCCTACATCTCAATTCTTTTAATCTGGTAGAGACGAGAAATACTAAACTATTCTCGGGGGAAATTGACTATTAACGAAGTCCATAAATATATAGAAATGATCAAACCATCTTCAAGTTTTCCTTTAAGTGATTCTAATTGCTTCGAGAGTCTATGAGTGATGTAAACAATTCTAAGGCGTCATGCAACATTACACAAACTAAATGTAATTATCTTACGGAGACCCTATCTAAATATAATTTATTTGATACATTAAAGGCTTTTACCAACCTCTCGCATACCTATTTTATTTAAAAAAATACTAATTATTCTTATCAAATGGACAATTGTTTGGTAGCCAGCGATTACTATATAAAACACTGTAAGTCAATTCACAAATTTTTTCCACAGGCCACTTCTAACGCAAAAAGTGAATGGCTCTGGTATTTGGCATATGAGATCTAGTACCATCAAGGACATTAAATCTGAGTTCTATGAGACTATAGACTACATTACTAAGAGCAAATACTAGGAACATACAATCAAAATGGATACCTGATGAAGAAGGTCAAGGCAAAACTGAAACAGGTAATCTACCTGAAAAAAGGGAAATAGGAAAAAGAAGATACCATCAAATAAGATCACTTGAAAAGCAGCTACACTACTTCAATGAGGATTTCGATAGCTATCATGAGTTGAAGAACTAGAAAATGGGATCAAAAACTTATATATGAGAAAGCATAGGGCAAACTAGAATGCTTAAAAGACATCGAATATGAGATTAATGAAGGCAGTATAAATGAAATTAAGAGATACCTGAAAAGGAGTATGGAAAAATCCAAAATAGAGCATGTAAAATTGAATGTCGTGTCTAAAAGTCAGAAAATGTGGACATAATTAATACATTTACGAACTTTTATAATAACCTCTACAAGAAAATCAGTTCTGTTAAGGCAGATATCTCACTAAGCCATCCGAATATGTGTATTAAAGATTTTAGCCAAACAAATTGCTTGGCTATGAGCACTGAAAGAAGTTAATATATTCAGGCTTGCAGAATGCGATTTATTGGAACTCCAACTGCCCTGTCAACACAATGAGTCATTTAATCTTTTAGGTATAAAAATCAAATTAGAAGATTCTACGAACCTGAACCTGAATTCCTTTTTAGAGGAAAGCAAAATTTTAATGAACTTTATTTTCAATAGAAAGATTTCTAATTATAGAAAGTTGAGAACTCTTAATGTTCTGTTAATCTCAAAACTAATGTATAATGTATAACTGCAATACTATCGATTGTTGGCGGAAAAGAATGGTGTACAGAGAGCAATGAATGATGCAGTTTGGAAAAATATGAGCCACGCCAGACCAACATCCTTACTTATTGAAAAATTAAACAAGGAGAAATACAGTTGCTAAATATACTTCATATGCAGATGTTCTACGAAATTTATATAATAAGCACCTTTATAAATTCAACATGGCATCCATTGTATAGTTTATATTCGGAAGTAATGCACTCAACTACATTTAAATACAGTCTAATTCTAATGGGTATGATCTGCAGCTTTTCTATACCAAACTCTTTTATGTTGCAAAGTCCTACCCTGTGGCAAGCACGCTTAGGTTTTTACCGAATATTAAATTTCAATTAAATTCACTTCATTACAGAGGTGCCTTGCCTAACCTAGATTTTTCAGTGGTTTATATATATTGAAGTATAAGATGGAAAATGAAGGAAATCTGTGAAATAAAAATCATAACTGAAAATGAATTAAGCAATTCCATTTAAATTCAATCATTTTCATTCATTAAGCAACAATTATATCAATAATGCAGTTGAAAACGTTGTTATGTTCAGCCTCTTCTACTTATTTCTCTCACAATAATAGTGTTACCTTCTAAATTCAACTTAAACAAGAAACTGAAAATGCTTTAACGCGTTTTTTGACAGCAATGTCTAAAGCACCTGTTGGATTGTTAACAATGCACTAGATTAATTTGTAAATCACAAAATGCATAGGTTGTAGTAATTCGCATAAGCTTATTGGATAGTTAGTCGCAATGCCATAAACACCTTGCAACAAGAGAGCTACTCACAAAAATAGAATATTTCAAAATACACTGACGGCGAAATGACAAAAAAATAATTAGTCAACTCGCACGTCACTGACATTGAGGATAGCCTATTAAGCAAACATCTTAGACCTTTCTATCTAATCTCATCGACAGTTTGAAGTCGCAGTGGCATAGTGATGGAACAGTGCCCAATTTTTAGGCCCAGTCCGGGCCCGTTTTTATAAAAAAAACTCAGGCCTGCTATTTTTCCTCAGGAATATTGTGAACCGCACTTTTTTCTTAGAAACTACGCCTCCTCATAAGTGCCTAGTTCGAAGCTTGCGCAATGTATCAAAAGAATGCAATCGGTATTGTCTACAACATAAAACATTTTTCTCAAAAATTACTAACACTAAAAATACCAAATGAAACAAAATTGACTCAAATTAAAATTTTGTTTATATGAACTTGCATCCATAAAAAAACAACATCAGATATATTTACCCTCAAATATAATAATTATCCATTTGAATTTCCATAAGTAAAATTTTTTCCACTCGATTATATAATGTTGAAATTGAAATGCTATATGTAAAATGAATCTCAAGTAGAAATGTACTTCTAGTGTTAAGACATTTGGAAAACCTAGAATATTGGCAAATCTATGGCTCGGCCTGACTGCTAATCTTTTTTGTTGACCAGTTTCAACTATGATATATATGAAAATGTTCTAGCCTTATGGTGAAAATTTGTAATAAATAAAATTTCAATGAAAAATCTAATTTTGTGAAAAACTTGCAAATTTTCTACATACCTAATATTCAAGTAATAATTTACTATGAAGTTCTTGAAATATCTTTATTACATCATGAGTTATAAGCATTTAGCCATAACTCGCATGGCATCCATTCTTTGTTTTTATAATCATACAAATTCAAGATAATGCCATATGTTGCTTACCGACTACTGCCAACAGCCCATTGCGCATTTATTACCGCTTCATTACCAAATTTTCGTTTGTTTTGTAAAGGGTGTATCTGGTTAATAGATTATTCCATTTTCTATGACCGTTAAAAAAATCGCATCCTAAAATTCTTTGCTGGATTGCCCTTGCATGGGCAGGTTTATTGGGGAACATGCTTTAATGCTTTAATGCAATGTTGAAAATTTCCATTAAAGAGTATTTTTGTGGCTGAAATTGATGAAAAGATGGACAATTTTGCTTGGAAGATTTCGAATTTTTGAAAAGATTTAAAACTCTCTCATGCGTAATGTTCACAAATTTATAAGGTTTTGAGCCTATGGCAGCAACATAGAACTTTCACTATTTCTTGATATGTGCAAAGATATCCTAACCCTATTGAGGCGTATCATGCGCAAAGTCAGAAAATGAGGGGCTGAGAGGACAGAGCCGAATTATAAGCGTTTAAAATTTTTTTATAGAATCATGAAAATATATTCTAAAATCCTCCAGACTGTTAATAATCACTTATAAAAACCATAGAAATTGGAAAAAATATCTAGATTACTTGGGGTTAAATTATGATAGAAAATTTTGCAGTACAATATAACTAAAAATTTTGCAAAATATTTCAATTTTTCAGAATGATAATTCAAAAACCCTAGGCGGGCAGAACATCCAATATTCTAGTGTCTCGAAAATTGAAAGTAAGACTATACTTGGTCCAAAGTTGGTTTCACACGGAATTTTTAGGTTTGTTACCCTTTCACTGTAATTACTGAAGTTAAGCATTTATTTTACTAAAAAGTTTGATTAAGCCTTAATAAGGGTATGAAAATATCATAGAGCAAATGACAATGTAATTGATTTTAAGAGTTTGTACTCAGTTATATTTAAACCGATTTATTTTTTAAAACCTGCCCGGTCTCTTCAAAATATGTTAAATCCGCATAAATTTCGAACTAATAAATACATGTTTTATCTGAAACCATTACTTACTTAAATTTTAAACTCCAGTGGCCCCAAACCCCGGCAGGATCTCCAACCTCACACCTTGCGCAGGGTGCGTCTAAAGGTAAACAAAATAGTTAGTTAGTTATTATATGAATATTAGAATGCGTAGTGATGTTGTTCCTCATCAATTTTATGTGCCAAGCACCCAACTCAAAGGTAGAAGCAGGTATACTTGCTTTTNTATTATATGAACATTAGAATGCTAGTGATGTTGTTCTTCATCAATTTGATGTGCCAAGCACCCAACTCAAAGATAGAAGCAGGTATACTTGCTGTTTTAAAAATTGGATCGGCCCGCAGCCCATTTCGTTTTTCCAAAAATTGGTCTAGCTCTCCCTGCAACCCACATTAGCTTACCTTGGCCAGAAGTCGCATGCATACTCTTTGTCCAAAAATAGAAAGTGTATTGAAAAGAAATTCAATATAAATTAATAGCCTGGAATAGTTTGTTAAACACAAATTGAAAAACAAACTGATAATACGTATGGAAATTATTTAAATATTCTGTTTTGAACGCAAGCCTAACAGATTAGAGTGATGTTTTAGCACTACGCCTTAATGATAGAGAATAATGTGCAAATAAGTCGAGGTCTTCAGCCAATGAACAGCACAAAAGGCTTGTGTCAATGTATCAGGAGTAGAACTAGTTTTCTTTGTTTGATGATCTTCGCTCAAACTGTCATCATAGTGCTCTCTTTATTTTCTTTTTAATATGATTTACTTCATGCTATCTTTTAAATAACAAATGACAGTTATAGAAAATAAAGGTAACAAGCAAATTTAATAGCAAATTGCAACTAAATGCAAGCAAAATATAATGTATTATTTTTGTTGTCAACTTTTTCATTATTGAATGATTGTGTTTTAAAAAACCAATGCTCGTGAAAACATTCAAATGATTGCGTAATTGGAAAACAACCTTAAACAATTCAATGAATCTCATGGGACCCATTTATATAATAAAGGCTTTAATTTTGCTTTGTTCATTTCGCTCTATCATTGATATCGATGAAACTGTTTCAAAATATGTACAGTGTACACGTACATTTTTACCTTCCAAATTTTGAATAAAAGCCAAGTGACATGAGCACCCTGAAATTTTAAAGAATCATTTATTCTAGTATACAAGCTGGGGTAGGATATTCAACGCTTTCCAACATTAGATTTTTTAAAAAGTTTCTGTTTACAATGTAACTAGATGTTTCAAATACCAACCGTTAGAAGAAACTATTTTCAGATAAAAGAAATACATTTTATTAGTATGTAAATGGGACAATCGGAATAAAAAATAAGACCATATAATGATTTATTATTGAATAATACAAACTTTAAAATTTCAAATTTAGCAGCCTACAAATGAAACATATAATACTAACAAAATGCAGATATTACAACAAAAAACCTAAATACGAATTTCACTTCGGTTGATATGCAATCAAAACTACAAAAAAATTTAAGTCCATTTCACGATTAAGATTTATATTATTTTGAAACTATAAAAAATTGCATTATATTCTAAACTTGAATGGACTTTTCTTGAATGTTACATGGGCGGAGGCTGGTGCACCGGGTCATTTTTCGCTGGCGGTGCATTTTCTTCGGGGGTTCGTCTACCAACCGTGAAGTATTGATAAAGATACAAACTTCCCAGTATTCCCAAACACAGACAAATCAATAGGGACCAAAAATTTAAGTAGACAAAAATAATCAACGGCAACGCCAACAAATAGTAAACCAACGCACGGCGCCAAGTTGTAATTTTCAGAATGAGTCCATAAAATTTCCCAGGCAAGCTTTCCTCACCGCAGCAAATGAATCTTTGGAACACAGCTGACGTCTCAATTACGGTAACCAAAATTGACACAAAGAATAGATATATCCCAAGACTTATGACAAAGTTGATAAACATTAGGAATGTAATACACCACAGAACAAAGGTAGTTATGGCTCCAAAAATGATAAGAATCCATTCTAAGTAGCGGTTTATGAAGTTAAGAAAATCAGCGAGTGCCATTTCTAAAAACACACAGCGTTAAAAATAATGCATGCTGTAGGCGAGGATAGAAGAGGAAAACCGTTGAAGGAATTACGTTGTTTGGAATATCTGATGGAATAAGCATTTTGTAATTAATGCAATATCGTTAAGTGCAATGAATTTAACTCTAAATTTGCATTCCTTTTACCACTCAGAATGGTTTCTCGACTTCAATCAAATTAAGTGAATTCTTACTAGTTGTATTTAAAAACTTAGATTTATTTAAAGAAAAATTTTTCAACATCCTAATTTGCAATTCTTTAAAACTATTGCAATATTTCTATAAGCAGCTTCTAAATCTTCACTGAATCATTTTAAGCAATGTAATAATAACATTAATATTCATAAGAAATCGGCAACAATAAATTACATTTCCATTAATATTTGCAATATGTATAATATTAAAAACAGTTTTGTAGCTACGCAGTAGATTTTTTGTCGTGTCGCAGGCCTATTGGCCCCATGGGTGACTTCAATTTGGATCAAAATTTGTCAAAATTGTGAGTAATGATAAAAAATCATTAGTCCTGTCACATTAATCCTAGTTCCATTGAAATATTTAATAAATCGCATGGAACTTAGTGGTCCAAGAGAACCCTTCTACCTGCAGCCATATCTCCTCAGATCTGGGAAACACCAATTTTATGATGATTTAGAAGTCAGAGTTATGAGTAAGCAATTGATAAGATTCATACAATACCTAATCTTCAAAAAGGAATTTATGTTGAGACAATACACAAACAAATTTAACCGATTATCATTTAGTAATTAATTGCAATTCGGAATATTACTATTTGATATATATATATATGCATCCAGGCTCCAACTTCTTGCAAACAGCCAGTGGTGGCGGAGTTGAGAGGAGAGGAGCGAGGAGGCAGTTCCCCCTAAGGTCAACCTTTCAGAAAAACCATCCCTAAGTTTTATAATAAATAATTGTAAAGGTCCCTCTAGTTAGCAAATATGCTGGATAATAAACGCAAAAAAATTCCTCCCAACAACTGTGGGCAGCCATACAATTTATTTCATAATAATGGGGAAACTAGGTTTTATAAAATCTTAATCTAAGCCGGCAAAGTATTCATTGAGACAACCTAACCTGATTTCCTGCGGTGTTGCTATGCAAGAGGTCATCTAAATTATAATTCCAACTTGTTTTTAAACCAATGCAAGCATAAAGTACGTCTATTTATTCAGCAATGTCAAGTTATACATATATATATTACTTATCTGAGATAAGTTATCTCCGATTTTCACAAGTAGACATACAATGAATATTAAACAATGTTTCATGGGAGTTAGTTTCACTATTTCTAAATGTGACTGTTTTCATTGTTTTATGAGAACACCTTATGGTTTCAAATAGAATTAAACGTTCAATTTTAATTTATCATAATGTGATTGAAGACAAGCACTGTGATACATTATTTAATCAGTTCTTTTTAATTTAATAAAACTAATCAATTTCCCTATTACCTCTTTTTCATTTTCCACGTGAAGCAATTCAGAGCCAATTTACATGGAATTATGGATCACCAATGATATTCCCTTCGTTTTGAAGGAGCGTACGTAGGATATTCTGGCGGGGAAAATCTTAGCTATGATCAAAACGGGGCGAAGCCCCGGTTGAAATTTTAAAAATATTGAGAATATTGAACTTAAAAATGATATCCTTAAATTTAAAATTTTTGGTTTACCGAACCTGACGAGAAACATTCCAACATGTCCCCCTTGCGTGTGCCACTGGTTTTGAAGTGTAACCCTACCATGTACAAGTTACTATTTTATGAAGTAAAGTTATTTCCGATTTTTTTCCCAAATGTCAGAGAATTTTCAAAATCGTAAGCAAATTACTGTTGATGCCCAATCATAAATATTTGAAAATGGGCGTTTGAACGAATTTTGTAGCCATTTATAGAAACGGTCCAGCAAATACACATTAGGCTCTTTTGTCGGAGATGGACAAAGTCTTTTCATACATTTCAAATGCAGGCCTAATTGTAAATTCTTTACGCGTAGTCCAACTCTTAAACCTATGATCATCTGCCAATTGCTTCTGACTGCCAGTCTTGAGGCTGTAAGCTAATGTTAACTATATGTCAGAGTTGACAAAGGTGTTTACTCTTAAATACACTGTTTTTATTGCAAAAACTTTCAAAAAACGATTGCTTAAGTCTTTCATCTAAGCCTACAACATTTTCCGTACATGCTCCTAAATGTAGATCTTTTATCCTAAACCGACTGAAGTTGTAGACATTAAAAAATTTCAAATTGTTTCATGAATTAAAATGATTTATTTAATAAAAATCATTTGCAATAAAAACTGCTAGAATCTCATATGTTGCTGAATTACATTAAACTTAAGATGTTAACGGAAAGTGCAATGATAAACTTCTCAGGTCATTAATGACTTTGTAATTTAAAGAAATTTTTACCATTCCACTTATTTATAACTGTGCATGCTACTTTGTAAACGGAATCTAATCTCATCTGACAAAAACTATTTGAATCAAGATCAGATTTTGAACATCGAGATCTCAAACATTTAGAAATTGTTACAGTCTAAGAGTTTTGTAAACATTGCAAATTCCGTTAAGTAAAATCAGATTCTTTCGATGTCTATTAGATGGTTTAGAAATGTTATTTTAAATTCAAATTTGGCTATGCGCTACTCAATTGTATGTTATTTTTCAATTTTTAAAATTTTGAATTTCAGTTCATCAGAAAAATGCATTTAATAGCAGTTTTTCCAAGTTACCAAATGATTTCAAATTTTCCTAAGCAATTTGAAACGTTCAAACAATGAGAGGAAGTAAAGTTGATGCCGCTATAACTAGCTTTTATTCTTCTATCCGATACTACTAAAAAGCTTTCATTCAGTTTACTGATGCCTCCCATCTTCACATTTGATGGATACTATATGTAGTTAGATATAATTGGCAGGAATCACTCAAATAATTGACAACGGATTTTAGTAATTATGGACTCAGATGGGATCCTGGGATGGATCTTCTTCTACCCGCTTTATTATTGGAACCAAATTTTTGTTTAAAACCCCAAGCCCAGGCCAGTTTCACAAAGCTTAGTCCATTCCTGATTCTTTCCAAAAATGATTTACTTTACCAAAAAATACTATTATGAGATTCCATTTTTCTCTTGGACCAAATATAGCCATGTATAAAAAACATTAGCGATCTTTGCGTCGACTCTATTGGCTATGAATTTGGGTGATTTTGTTTTTGTCTAAGTTTCAATGTCTTCAGTGATCCTAGTTGTAAAGAAATCTTTCCAACCTCAAGTGTAGTTCTGAATGCATGCTTAGTCATGTAGCTTACTTATAGGGGTTGAAAATATCTCATGCAACATGTGACCATCACAAGGCCTGCTGCTTAGTAGGCTTTGCAAACACATTCTAGAAGGATGAATGAAATTTAAGATTTACTGATCTAGATAGATTTCCCTATAAATAGAACAATATTTGACTACTAATTTATATAAGGTAATTTTATAAGATTAACGTTATTATGATATAAGGATACAATCCTCTCCTCCAGAAATTCCTAGTTCCACCACTGCCTACAATTTATTCCAAACAGTTGCTGTTTTCCATTCAATTACATTTTGAATTGTCGACATTGTTAGATTTCTTAAAATCTAAATGCATAGATTGATAAATCAAAGCATCTAATAATAAATTGAGCAAAAACCTAGTTGACAAATTTTATATAAAATTTCTGTCATGAAATCTTTTTTTAAAACGTCCTGCACTATGTTTTGGTTGCCAATAACATTTACTTTTGTAAATGTTTAATTATGTACACGAGATAATCAACTTTTTTCAAGGTTATTTTTAAGAATTTACGTTGTAACCAAGGACAAAGGATAAATGGTCAGCAGTTTTCTGCAACACAATGAAGTGATCATACAAATGTGCATTAAGAGGCTAAAATGGATGTGTGATACTGTGTAGTTGCTTTCCACCAGAGTGCGCCATGTAATGAGCGGATTGCATTAATAGATCATTTGAAAGAGTTTTATTTCCCGTATTAGATTCTTTTAAAACTTTAAGCTTATTGCTTATGAATTTATTGTTAGAGCTGCATATAAGTTCAGTACTTTTTCGTACTGTTCGGCATCTTATAATCTCCTGCAATTATTAGAATATTTTACAGTTTCTTATTTTTCAGACAAGTTAATGAAAAATGGAGGAAAATTTCGAGATTATTGTTGACTGGGACAATGGAGAGTCAGACACAGTTTATATTACGGACGTTATTTCTTTGAAAGAGGTTATTGTTGGATATATTTCAGATCTCAAGTGGTCAGTTATAATAAACAATATTCATGATTGGAATACAATTGAAGTTGAATGGGCAAATGACTCCACCAGAAATACTGTTGATCTGAAAGACTTGAAACCTCTCAACATCACGGAGTTTGTGGGGGAACGTGTTAAGTGGAGAGATGATCCGACTATTTGAAGGACAGTCGTAAATAATAATGGAGATTCTGATTATGGAAACCAACTGACAGGTACATCAGCAACTCAAAGCTTTGATAGAGGGCTCCTGGCATGCAGTACGTCTATAGACCAGCCTTCAACAAGCATGACTCATATTGCGACAATTATTAGAACCAGTAATCTCCACCATCTTTCTTCTCTGGATAGCAGAGGCGACAATATAATTTCAATAGACTCTGACACTTCTGGGTCAGAAAGTGAAGATGATAATGATGATAGAACTTTGGTGTCAAATAAAGTAGACACTGAATCAGTCGATTATCAAAACAAAGAAAACATCCCTGATATATCACAGGCTGAACCTTCCAAATTCAAATAGCGTGCTGTGAGAAGTGACTGTATGACTATTTTCAAATTTTTTGGATATGTACCAAATAGTGTTGATGTCAAATTTACTGAATATTTTGACGTCGGTTTTTTTGAAACCTTCTGTTTCAAGGCAATTCAGTACTCAAGAATCAAAAACCCAAATGACATTGCATAAGCTAGGGGCTACACGAAGATTTTGGGGCCATCAAACCAGGGTATACCTGGTAGCAGACACCATGGCACGTGACACATTTGAGACAATTACCCATTATCTGCATTTTGCAGATGAATTGACCTCAGATCAAGAACGAACAAGTAAGTTCCAATTGTTGGTAAATCATTTCAACTCAGTTGCTCAGTAATATTACATGGAGGAACACCTAAACATTGATGAGCAAATTCTAGCTTACAAAAGGAAAAATCTTCATTACGCCAATATAACCCTAAAAAGCCAAAAAAGTGGGGATTTAAGTTGTTTGTCTTGTAGGGCTGATTAGGGGTCATTCATAAGCTTGAGTTCTATGGAGAAAATATAACACAGACATAAAACCAAAACATAGGAAAATCAGGTGAAGTGGTATTGCGTCTAGCAGAAATAATTCCAACTGGAAAACAGCATAAACTATATTTTGATAATTGGTTCAACTCACCAAAAGTTCAACTTAAGCTAATTCAAATTCGAGTTAGCAGTGTCTCTTCAAGGAGTGCGGAAGCTCCGCTAAAGGTTTTGGAAAACGGAGATATTTTGAATCTTTTCAGAAAGCATCTTGCAAACTAGGTGGCCCAATCCAAATGATGCCAACAAAAGAATCTCGCCTAGACAATATTGGTCATTGGCCTGATACAGCACCTGGAGGCCCTTACTGCAAAAATCCGGGCTGCAAACAGAAGGCAGTCAATATTTGCAGCAAATGCAATGTTCATCTGTGTATTACTGCTAAAAACTGCTTCAAAGATTTCCCAACGTGTAACATTTCTGGATATGAATTCTGTATCTATTTGTATCCTTTGTATACCTTTATATCCTTAATAATGTATGTTCTGCAATAAAAAATCAATGTTTTTAATGCAAGTACTTTTTAGTACCAAGTACCACAAGATGCCTGATAGTACTTTTTCGTACTAAACTAAAAACCAACTTAAAAATTAAAATTTTCTCAATTTGTTTTCTGTTTTATTGAATTATCGTACCTAAACAGGTCACTAAGTGAAATATTAGATGCAATATCACTTTCCTTCATACACCCGGCTAATTAGGGTTAAATATGAAAAATCATAGGAGATGGGATTTAAGCAATTTAGAACCATAAGAACTGAATATTACAATATAATAGTTTTATCATTCTCTTAAAACTTTCTGTGCTATATAAAAAATTCAGTATATGTGGGAATAAATACATGCAAAATCTTACTTACAACTACCGAGCTGCTGCTTGTTCACTTGCAAGAGCTGTTATGTTTGCGAGTAATTGTAAATATTATTAACTCGCGCGAGTGCGTGAAAGTTGCTTTCGTAGCCAAAATCAAATGTGTAGCGAGAACTGATAACAGATACACTTGCTTTTTGGAAGACGGTCAATGTTCTTTTGTACATTTTCACAAATGCCACGAGAATTCAAAACTGAAAGGAAACCTACAAAATATTTTCAACTTGAAATATTTAAAAAATATTTAACAATGTATATGATGTGTCAGAATATTAAAACATCTTAAGCTTCAGTGAGTTTTTGAATTTAGTAGTAGTAATGTTTATTGAACCCAGTGTACAAAAAAATGCAAAATAAATTTTTACTAAAATATTAACATAAAATTAGTGATTAAGATATTTTGAACAAAAAGGAATGAACAGATTTCTGCGTATTTCTAAATTGATTTTTTCCATTGTAACTGGGTTCCGAAACGTAACCGAAGGGGATTAGATCTTTTAGTGGGTGATCCGGAATTAATGTTTCTGGAACAATGCAAAAATTTTATGACATTGCTTATATTTTATAATGATCTTCCCGTTACAAGTTATCTGAAGTCCTTTATTTAGGTATTCTGGCAATATGACAAACAGAGCAGAAAATTTGTATAATAAGGTTAGTGGATATAATCGGTGGGATGTTTTTCGTACAATATAGTCAATGTGACAGTTCCATTTCAGATTTTTAGGCAGCCACAAATCAAATATTTTAATGTCTGATACGATTTAGACAGGCATTATAATATGAGTGCATTCTTAAGAAAATCATCATTTGTTTAGATTTACCAACGTTAATACGCATATTATTCATATTTGACCATATTACGATACTTCTAAATTCAGTTTCAAGAACGATGCCAATAAATTAGTGTAGCAATCGAGATGTGATCAGCATATTTGAAAATTGAATTATTGGCAATGCAAGGTTTCATAATGAATAGAGAAAATGGCAGCTTATTTAAAACCCTGCTTTGAATAATTTGTGTTTTCGCATTGTTTTAGATCAAAAGACATTTCACATAGTATTTTTAAATTTTTGAGTAAATTTTAAAAATATTCATTCGTAGAAAATCAACCCAATCTCATATTTTATTAGTGTCACTTTGTCAAGAACATTATTTGAACAATTCAAATATATATATATATATATATATTACAAATAATAAAGCAGCTCCCAAGAAATGTAGCTTATGAACATACTGAAATCAAAGAAAATACTGGCATGCTATTTCTGGTACACATGTGGCAAAGCTTTGATTGGGTAAGGGAAAAGTTCGCTTGGATGTATAACCGCAAAGCACTGTTCATTATTACCTTAAGAGCAAACCACATGTTAGGCTAATACTAGGATTTATGGCATTGTCAGAGTTAGTAGTAATAATTTTTATGCATACAGAACACCATTCAAAATCAAATACATGAATTCGTTTGATCCTATGCCTTGGTTCACATGGCGAAATTAGCCTCATATCAAATTGCTTAATTTCTCACAAAATTTACAAAATGTAAGTCGAGATAAAGCAAGAGCTCTGTTATGTATGTTAAGCATTTGTCCGCCAAAATATAAAACGAAAGGCATTAAAGACTATCAATACCAAGCAGCTGGCTTCGTATCACCATACAAAGACTGATTTTGAGTAACATACAGAATTAAGTCATGTAAAAATTAAACATTAAACATGACTATTATTTAATGTAACCAGAGGCGCACCCAGAGGGGGGGGAACTGGGGGAACGTTCCCCCCCTCAACAGAGCACAGATGCTTCCATTCCTCATGAAATGTATGCTGATATGAATCTATCTGCAGGGGTAAGCAATAATTAATTGATATTGCAATTATTACAATAATTGGAAATCGATTAATTTATTGAATACTTTAGAAGAAGAAAAATTACCAATAATTTACAATTATTTAGGTTCACTAAGAACGTTCTCACAAGCATTAATGGATGAAAATCTTGGTGAAACATAATAAAGTCCCAATTCGAAAATCATTATTGTCCTGCCTAGTAAATTAATACAGTATTGGCTATTGCATGTGTACAGCACAGTTTGATGACCAAAATATACATTATGCTTCCACTACCGACTTCACTTTTTTATATGGTGAAGGCATAACATTAATCCTATTTCGCACTTTTGCTATCTTTCTGTCACACACCTCATATTGTGATGTCAAACCTAAAGATATTAAACAATGATCACAGCCTCTACATAAGGTATCTATGCAGAACCAAATTTGCTTTTAGTGATTACGATTTCTGGCAACATTTAACTTATATTTTTCTTAGTACCAACAGAAGTATGAAGCACTCGTAATTTTGTTTATTATCTCACAATGATGTTTTTTATTTTCATTACAATTATTGCCAAAAGCGAAACTAGCAATGAGAAATATAGCAATTTTGAATGAAATTTTCTATTAAATTATATTTTGCAAAATGTGAAAATAATTTAGACACGGTTTCTGTATTTTTTACATGTAGTGAAATATGGCGAATTACATAGCAATGCTAAAAATACAATAGAGAAATATTGTATTAAATTCAAATTATGGCAAGTTAAAAAATGTAACTAAAGGTATTTTGTGGACGCACAGTATTACTACGGCATGATCCTCAGTCCAGTTCTCTCTTCTGCTAACAGGAGGTGAAGTCGGAGCCGTGATGGGCTGGGGCTCCACTGAGTTATTGGAAAAATTTTCAACTTCACTGAGCACATTTTCTTAAAAGTTGAGTTGGGCATGATTCAAGACTGCAAGAATTAGGCCTAAGTTTTTGGTTGGAATAATTAAGAAATAAGATCATCCCACCATAAAAAATGGAAATTTTTCCTATTGAGATTAGGATCAGTTAACAGGACAGCCAGTCTGTGTTCGAAATCATCCTCACCTACTGAAACACGGAGCAGATATGTGTATTAGCCAATCTTAGTAATGGTTGAATAGGGGTAGGGAAAAATAATTCAGTTTTAGTAATTTTTAACAAACATTCATAGTATGCTGGTTACGTTTGCTATGTTGAAATTTAATTATAAAAATGACATAAAAAGTAGATATATGAAATAGTCACCCTTAAATTGAATAGTTGAATTTCGTTAATATCAACCTTTCTGTTTTGGGTAGCATGTCAAAAAGTGTATACTATTTAATTTCCCTGACAATGCTTTTTCCATTGTTGTAGTGAAAATCTTCAGAATAATGAATTT
>CABFPE010000521.1:424488-440271 GCA_900660155.1 Hofstenia miamia | reverse complement strand
TATATATATATATATATATCAGGACTTTCTAGTGAGGTTTAGATGTGTGAGGCCCAATGAAGATCCCCAAGACTTCGTGGGGTGGAGATAAAATCTTCCTCCACGGTTTCAGGGAGAACAAACTGTTCTTATTGCCTTCTAAAATCAAAGAAGATGAAGTATTCATTCTATATTATGGAACATAGCCAACAACATCCACTTCAAATGTGAGAACGTGATTGGTATTATTACTGCTTGCTTTTCAATCTTAGAAATACTACCACTGCATTAAGCCACATTACTGAAAGATTCTTGCTTAAATTAACAATTAACAGACTAAGTAAAAATCGTTAGCATATATATATATATATATATATATACATATGTGTAAAAGTCAAACAAAAATTCATAGTGCCGCATTTCAGATTCTCCTAAATACATAGCGTCTTATCCTGGTAGAGGTATTTGGATGTGCAGTATCTACCTGAAGTATATCTGGACATTTTATATATACACTATTTATGCACTAAATTACAAAGTTCTCACTAAACATTTTTTGATTGCTACAAAAAATTTATACCGGCGCTTGATAGTATTGATATACAAAAATATAGTACCGCTGTAATTTCAATATGTATACAGTGTAACCCACAAGGAGGTGAACTGTACTTGAGTTGAGATTACTCGAAAACTATTCGAAAATTTTTGGGACTAAAAATGCTTACTGGCAAATATTTATTATATTAAGAGCTACAATGCGATTGCAGAAAAGCTCTCGATTTTTTCTTGACAACAGACGATGAGGAGGGACGCTTTCCAAGACCAGTAGAAGCTGTTGAATCGATTGCCATAGATGCGGATGAGCTCTGGCACTAGGCACCCTATGCGCTTGATAGGTTTTCGAAGCCCTTTCGTGTGTATCTTTAATTGATCTAATTACTATTAGCATTTACCTGAAATGAAACATTTTTCAAGGTGTTTTAAACATGTTTTTTTCGTCCTTGTTTGAAGCACCTATGCTTAAAAAGAAGCAACCTTGGTGACTAGTCACCCAAGTCAACGCCTTTGCATCTTCCTCTGACATTGCATCAGGTTTGCAGGAGAGTATTCAAAATTGCCATTACAACTAATGCAGTAGCTTAGCTACGGGAGCTTGTGGCATAGCCCAGATCGCTCTCCTCTCAGAGAAAATAATATGCAGGTTATAAGAGCATGCCAATAAAATTGCTATATATTTTTCTTTGCTCTCCCCCCCCCCCTAAATTACATGGGCTGGCTACGCCTATGAAGTAATTTCTCAGATTTTATAGAATTTCGATAAGTTCGTAAAGAAAAAAATCATTTCAGAGAAGCGGTCAATATTAGATGGTGCTTCCGTTGAATCATTAAGCACATTAAAGGAGGCTTTTTCTAACGGTCAATGACCATAGTATTTTTCATATAATTTTATATTTTTTTATTTTTCTATATATTTTTGAATATACTATTCTGCGCCGTTTTCAATGTTCTTTTTTGAGGTTATATGAGAATGCCAGAATTGGAATTGGGACGATTTTTTGAGCCCAAGCCCGGCCCGGCCCAAATATAAATATCAATTTATATATATATATATATATATTATATCATAAATTTGGCAAAAACCAGCAAGCAGAAATAGCTAAGATTCACGTTTTCAGAATTCAAATTGTTTAACTCCTTGATTAAACAATTGCAAACAACCTGTTTTCTTTGAAACATTCATTGACAACTAATTAACATGAAGTCGAAGCAATACGTAAGCCTGTTGCACTGGATACTATATTTTTGCGTAGTTTTGAGCTTTTTCTATCTAGTGTTTGTGACATTCATTGCCTTTGAAGCTGGAGTAATTGCTGTGGGTGTATATCTCTTAATCATAATTCTTTTCATGATTCTAGTAGAAATTTCAACTGAGCGTCCAGGATTAAACTGTGGGTGTACATCTCGATTTACTTGCATATTTCGGATAATGAATTTATCTTTTCTGGACAGAGCTGCATTCTACGTTGCTGCTACAATCCCATTGCTTATTCATGCAGTTCTCTCAGGTATTTCAGCGTTATGTGGTGTAATAGCAATATTGATTTTGCTTTGTGTCATAAGTATATTTGAAGATGCATTGGTGTATTGGTGGGTTACTAACGAAGAGTATTCTGGAGCATGTACTGCTCTTTAATTTTGTACACAAATTTACGTATTGATATAGCAAATTTTATTTTTTATAAATTTTTGATTAACAAATTTTGAAATTGCCGTTGTTACCGAATTTCTTACACGCACTAATAATTTTTGCGATAAAATATATATTGCATAAGAAAAACTGTTGAGAAATGTTATTCGATTTATTCACTTCTTTCTTTTGAACAGAAGTATAGTTTATTCCGAAATTCTGAATTTTCCAAGGTTGGTAAATGTATTCACTCAATTTCTCCAACTCTCAATACTTTAGAAAATTGCATTGATACTGTTATATTAAATTCAAAAGAGAATTGTCAATGGAACATTCAATTGGAAAGAGGCTCGAGGTCTAATTATAGTAGTTTTAATTGTCTTAATAAAAAAATTGTTAATTGCTTAAGAATTTTGCCAATGATATTTTTTTCACTGCAAATGTGTGCCATAATTTTCTGAGATAACCTGTAGTATAACGCAAATACAATAAATTATGATACACTACCAAATTTAGTTTAAACGTACAGGTTAAGATATATTGGCATGAGTTAAATTTGTAATCAAAACTATCAGGGTTCATGCAGGAATTTGCCCTGAACTTGCTATCTAACGTTCGCTACGTATCATTATTATAATTAAATTTAGCCTTAATGTTTTCATTCAACTGTATCATATATGTGATACATTGTGTTTATAGGCAACTATTTTATTTGCTAATTCATTAATTCACTTCCCTAAGTGGGAAGATGTTGGAAAACCTGTTGTAAGGTTAGCCCTTCTGCTTTCTATTGGGCTTGGCTTTCTTAGCTTCGATTAATCAATATTGTAAGTGGCACAGCTTTTAGTAGATATAGTCACAGTAATAATATCAGTTAGTTCTTTTGATACTAATCTTTATATTCACCAATGAAGCATCCAGGTGAAATTTATTCTGTAGCTCAAGTTTACATCTTTATCCATGCATGATATTTATATGCAAATAACTTGAAAATTTTCAAGGAATACAATGCAAAGAA
The DNA here is from genome assembly GCA_900660155.1 of Hofstenia miamia. Taxonomy (NCBI): domain Eukaryota; kingdom Metazoa; phylum Xenacoelomorpha; order Acoela; family Hofsteniidae; genus Hofstenia; species Hofstenia miamia. The sequence continues at coordinate 437,086 of CABFPE010000521.1, read as the reverse complement.
TTGAGAAAATAATCGTCTCCTGCGAAATTGCATAGTGGGCAAAAGGGAGAATATTATTGTGTGTATCGATTAGAATAAAAATCTAAATGGTACAGAAGAATCTTTTCTGGTGATCTTTATTGATTGTCAATTCATGGATTTAAAAGTGGGCATGAAAATTAAATAGTCAAATCAAATGTATGGATCAAATGAAGTCTGTTGCAAGTGTTAGCATAAACTTGATGCAGGAAAATTTGCCGGGGCGTCGGTTGAGATGACCCAATCAAACCAGCTCCATCACCTTTGAAGATGATCTACACAGATTCGGAAATTTGTAATTCTGGATTTGTAATCAGTTAGGGTATTACTGCTATTACTGTTCCGAATCGGAAGAGATGCAGAAGATATCAAATGTCCTATCAGTGTTTGCAGTGCCAAGTCTTCCCCATTTGTTTCAACCATACTTCTATGTAAATAATAAATTTCTTTCATAATAAATTTGGCTAAAATACCTCATTTTTGTAGTCTCTTATTCGCGGAATATCACTTTAGCTGCAACCATTGTGCAGAATTTGTTAATAAAATGTATTTACAGTTATTTTATCATATATAGATCAAATACATTAAAATGTTAGGAATGGTTAACCAGCAAATGTATGACATTCACAAAATCGAGATTGAGAAGTGGCAATTGATATTCTATTAAATTCATAAAAACGAAGTAGTTTGATACACTTATGTTCTATTTCAAATTATGCGTTGGCATCTGTACAACGAGCTTATTAAAGCAAAGCAATTCATTGGAGTTGCTAAAGTCATAATGTCTTGTTTTTTACACTATAAATGATATAAATTGTGGAAAGCAACCCAATCTTAAAAATATACTATTATTTCTGTTGAATACTTTTCATTATTTGCTTTACAGATATACAAATTTGTACAATTAATAAATCTACAGATTTCGCGTAGAGTTGATTATGCTTAAGATCGAAAATCCTTACTTTAAGAGGTAGATAAGTACTACCGTTTTTACAGAATAAAGATCCGTATGAGATATTCAGACCGAGGAAGATATTGGAAGTTCCTAAACCTTTGGTAAGCTGTTTTAAATATAGAATCACAATGTGTCCCCAGAGTAAAGCTCAGCATTCTTTTGAGATATGGTAAGTATTCATATAAATGATATTCAATTTTAACTACTGCATTACAGCCAAACGCTTAAGTAGGGTTCAAAAAATCGACTTTTATCTATCATATTTTGATAAACTTCTAATGTTTAATTTCTTTATATTTCTTTAGAATTCAGCAGTTCCTTTGGCAGAATTACATTTTACATTAATATTTTCTTAAAAGCCTGAGCGCATATAAAGTAGTTCTCTGTGAAAACTTGTTGAAGCAGGTGCAGAAACTTGTGCAATCAAGTTAAAACCTTTAAAACTGAAATTTATCATAGAATTACATTATATTCTTTCTACGAATGTGAATTTGTAAATTCATGCTTCACAAATGCATTTTTATTGTAGAGAAAGAACAATTTCAACAAGAATTTATACCTTTACCATTTTTTTGAAAATTAATATAAGGTATTTTTGATTAAAATATTAACACGTATAGTATGGGCAAGCAATGATATTGATCCGTCCGATATTCCCGTATACTGCTCCCATCGGATTAGAGAAAATTGTAGAAATCACTATTTGATCATTAGCTTCATAAAGTTGATGCCACTACATAAAAAAAATCAAGTCAACCGGCAATGGTGGTATGTAGCGTTGAATTTTGAACTCACCAGCGATATTAAGAAAATTCTCGACTGGGTTTTTAATTCGCAACAGTATGGTGGTAAACGCTTTACTGCGTGTTGAGGAACAACCTCATGATATTGAAGAAGATCCTATAACCCATTATGACAAGAACATTCTCAATGACAATAATTGGATTTTCGATGTCTAAGCTCACTGATTCAGTCAAAACTTCCTTCACAAAGGCAAGGGTGGAAACCGAAATTTTTTAGAGAGTTCCCAATGTAGAATAAATTACTAAATGCATAATTGAGTACTAGGGAGGGTACTAAGTATTGAATTATCAATTTATAAAATTTATCACGATGAACGGACTTCACCACTATCCACTAACGCCAAAAATGGAAATCTGAAATTTGTGTAATTTTTAAAGACTCAGCACAAATTTTCAATTTTCAAGTTACGGTTTAATAATAGTATGTTGTATTTTTAATAGATTTTTTGCACTATGCACTACAAAATAAACCAATTTTTAGTACATTTTCAATGGCATACAATTAAGTAAATTACTAAATTTTCACCTAATAGTATGAATGTATGCTTAGTCTCAAATTCAATTAATTTTGTTAAATATTTTGATAAAACTCATGAAAATCAGCCAATCCAAAAATCTAAAACTCTTGCTAAAATCAATAATTCGTAAAATTAGTAAAAATTTGACCACCTGAATAGAAATGGTAGACAGGGGAATAATTTTATGTAATTATTACTTATGCTAGGCTTAATATTTTGCAGTGTTCTTTTGCGTAATTATGCTCATCTAATTCCATTACTATTCTTTAAAAGTAAAATTGTTAACAATTTTATGCTAAAATTAAAATACCCCACAGAAAAAAACGGAATCTTAATTAAAATAGTTCATAAATTTCCAAAAGTGAATACATTCATGTCTATAAATTATATTTTAAGGAACATTAAATAATATTTAATATCAAAAATACATGAGTTTTTCAATAAAAAAGACAAAATATTTATTTTGGTGGGTGAATAGAAACTACTGAGAAAACAGTTAAACAGGAAGATACAAATGAATGAGACTGAAGAAGATATTGACGAAAATCAAATCAATTCTTGTTATGATGAAAGTGAATAACAAGAATTATTCTGGCAAGAAAATTCCGATCACTGGTGAAATTCAAAATTGAAAATGTGATTTGTATTAATTTTGGAAGAATTGTGAAGATTTACAATGATAGTGAATATCAAGCTTCATTTCAGTGTTTCTTCAGACAAACAGCGAAATACTGTATCATTCTTATTTTTTAAACAGGAAGATATCAGTTACTTTAGTTTTCTTTAGATTTCTATATGATTTTTTAATTGCATACGCTCTAGGGTGGGGCCGGTAACTGGCACGGACGAAGTTGTACGAGCACGGGCTTCTATAGTACTGTCATGGAAGGGCATACGGGCATGATTAAATTCATGTTCTTGGTTCTCCATTTGTTTATAGACATTGGTATTTCTGTTCTACAATATGATAGATCAGAAGTACTTTCACAAGTTCCCAGGTTAGATATCTATGCCTGCGCTTAAACCACTCCACACATTTTTGGAATAGTTTACACCAAATTTTATTAGAAATGTTGACAGCAGTTAAATGTAAAATATATAACCTAGTAATTACACCAATTTTGATTAATTCACTGTCCAAACAAAACTTGTTCAATTTTAGCATCAACTAATTGCCATATTTTGTAATTCAATATTAAAAATGCTTGTTATCACTTATGAGTGTGGGCTGCAAACATATAAACAGGTATTTACTGATTTTTGCATTATATAGAAATGCAAGTTACATAAAAGAATAAAATATAACTTTAATATAACAAAAGGTTTTTAATCAAGTATCAAAACAAAATTAATGCTATTAAAATACCTTATGTGTTAGTAAATGTCTTGAAGGCGTATTTTAAAATTTTGAGCTCAAACTCCACTCAATGAAAAAAGACTTCAGTTCACACTACTCTGTTATAACTTGTCAGAAAATATTTTAGTTATACTTCATTTTTGCGAAAAATCTAAGTTACGCTACAAATAATATCATCAATCGCAAAGCATTACGCAGGTTATAAATTACAAAAGAAAGAATTGTTGCAGGATGTCAATTACACCATCTCTTAAAATAGAAGTCTTTACTCTTTTAAATTGGAAATGTTTGCAGCAAAGTGAAGTCACAGTACAAAATTCACTTGAAGTTGCTGAAAAAATATAGAGTTGTTCTTCAAGATAAACGCGTAATTTTGGAGAAATTCTTCTGTCTTCTTCAAGAAATTTAAGTGATTCAACATAGTCACAAAATTTATTTGCACAAGAAATTTGCAAATGGAAACAAAGAGCAAATACATCTCTGCAATCTAAATATGTCAAATTTATACCATTGAAATGTTAAGTACTGATCATATATTGGTTTCACCTTAGTAGCATTTACATTCTACTGTTACACATGCATTCCAAGTAGATCTTGGGTACAAATATTTGTACCCGACGCAATAATACCTGAAAAATCTATGCCCAACACAACTGGCACCTGCGGATTTCTAAAAAATCTACTTAACCCAAAGCAATCCAGACCTTTTTTACAATCTGTAATAGTTTAAGCACTCATAACTTACCACTAATATATATGTCTAAAATGTGAAAAGATCACAGAGCGGAGAATTGCCTCTTGCTTCATTTACTTTTTAAAATTACAAAACTGTTCATGCGCTTTATACCGAATTTGAATGTGTTTCAAAAAATTGAATGTTTTATTCAAAATAGTTCATACTTTCACATACTCCAGGTTCAGGGTAAGTTTTTAACATAATTTTTTATCCATATCCAAGGATTTCCAAGCATCTTAATAGGCTTTCAAAAATTGTTTGAAGAGGCAAAGCAAGCCGGTTGTGTCGAAATGGATACAATGGGCGATTTAGATCAACATAACAAACATTTTAAAAATGGTTTATTTAAGCATAATGTGAAGTAATGTAAGAGTCATTGAAATGGATTCCTTCTTGACAATGTGATATCACAATATAAGTTTATGATCGATGCCCTCAAAAATTTTAGTTTTATTCCATATCATCATATGATTTTTCTTATATAGAGCATAATTGGAACCGTATGGTTGATATAAACAAATTAACATTTTAAACGAGCATAAGAAAACTTTGTGCAAACGGATTTTAAAAAATTGTTCTTAAAAAATGAAAGTTTTTTGGATTAAACGTCAAAAATCATAAAATACTTTCCTAGAGTGTTAAATAAATTTGAAATTGGTAATATTTACATTACCTGTTTTTACTTCTTTAAATAAGTTTAAGCAGTCATCGTACTTTGCATTTTGATATTTCACTAATGCCTTGTAAGTTTTCACTTTGCACACTTGTCTTTTGATTTCAACTGTGCTGTTCTGAATCCGGTACTAAAGAGTGTTTTAATGGTTTACTATTACTAAATTGAATTAAATAAAGCACATTTTTTAAATAATTCAAACAAAATTGTCTCCTAAAGATGGTACTGTATTTAATTCAAACAATTATATTGTGCATTTCTTTTTCTTCATTCTTCAGTCAAGTTTATAAGCCTATGCATTGAGAATATCCTATAAACTCTTAATATACATGTAAGATATATTTCGTTGCCATAAACATTGTGCTATATAAATGATTCATAATTTTTACATAAAGTGTTTTTTCCGCAATATGATAGGCAAAAATTATTATATTCAATTTCCTAACTCTTGACTTATCCGAAAAGTTAGAAAATCCTTTAGTCCAAAGTTGTAGTAATGAGACTTCAATTAAACAATGAAATTCTAAATCTTTGATAACATATATATCAAAGAAATTCTAGATAGTTACTTATTTTGATTCTTGCTATAAGCTACCGTGAGGCATATTGCATTTACTAAAAATAACATTACTGATTGGCTAAGATTTTCAAAAAAAATTGGGGTGGGGCACTTTCAACAATTTTTATTACTTAATGATGTGGTGAAGGCTCTTTTCTTACCATCATTTTTCAAACAAATTCTTTAGTGTTCTCTCTAAACTTTTTTCCAAACTTTCTGCTTTGACTTGAGTTACTAAAGCAAAAATATTCTATTTTTAGAGGTATAGTTAAACTAAGCTATAATGCTGTAAAGCTAATCAACACCAATAGCATGCAATATTTCCGAAATCAGAATAAATACAACAATTGAACCAATCAGAATGCAACATGTGTAATAGTAAATATTTAATAGTATAGTAAAACACGAAACTTTTGATATGTTATGATTTCATCAGTTGCATATATCCACCTTTGTATAAATGTACATATTGAATATAGCCTACCGCGAATTCCATTGCAAGTGGAAAGTTGGATTCACGGGCGAAGTGGTTTGAAATGAACAAAGGTGACTTTTGTTGAATAAGATGTAAAGAAGAGTCATGTACAACATATACTATGTTTCTAAATATATAGAAAACTAAAAATGCACATTCAAACTTTCTTGCGATTTTTTTGAAACAATTTGACATGTTTGTAACTTTCAATATTTAGAAATATCATTGAAATATATTTTTGGCTTGGTAGACTAAGTAAAACCTTTATGCAATTACATATTGGGGTTAGTAATTATGAAATTTTTAAAATAATTATTGTTACCTGATTTTCTTTAAAATTGGGCGTGGTAGTTAATGGTTGTAGTTTCGTAGTGTGTAAAATAGGCAAGTTCAAAAATTTGTTTACTCTAATATTTAAAAGATCGTACGTAGTATTTTGGAAAAATATGACAAATTTACGCAATGGCTGGTACTGCGAAATGATTCTTGGGACTATTCATTAAGGTAAGCCTTTGATTGCTATGGATAAGATAAGATAAATGTTGAGAATTAGAAACTGGTAATTTATGTGAATAGCGTCAAAATATATACAAGCATACATACAAATAAATACGACAGAATAAAGCACTATATACAATATATCTACTAGGCTAGGGCTGGGGATAAATTACTAAGATATTTCAAGTACGGTTGTTGAATAATCATTGTTGTAAACTCTTAGTTTTCAATGCTGTCTATCTCTTTAGTCAATGAATTTCAAGTTCAAATAATGAATGATTCTTTTGTAGCATAATCCATAAAAGAACAAAGAAAAAAAAGAAAAGTAACCAATATCGAATATCAATTTAACATAAAACTTATTTACATTACTTGTGTACTTTTAATAGATTAGCATCAAGTCATGTTTTTTGAAAATTTTGTAAAGCAAGTATTTGCTTTTGACAAATAACATGTGGACAATTAGCTCCACGTTGATTTTAGATAGCCGCCAATTTCACGCAGAACTATCCTACGTAGACGCAGAAATAAAACGGCGACGTATTTGTTTAGATATTCATATGTTTGCAGTAATTTCAATACTATTTTTCTATACTTAATGTAGGTAAAATATTTTGAGCTGGAGTTCTGTTTATGAATAAAATCAGGCATTAAAATCGTATTATAAGATGGTAAGTTAAAAATGAGAAGCTATCTTGGGAAAAGGATTGATCTGGAAGTGTGGTCCTTGGAATTGAAAAGACGTATGGAGTCATATTTTGTAGAATTGAATAACAAAAAGTTTTGAATGAGAAAACTACATTTTAAGTTTACTATAGAATTATGAACCAGTGTTTACCATATTATAAAGTTTAGCAGATTGATTTAATAGAAACTGAAATATATTTATTTAAACGATATGTTTAACAAATTTTTTCCTAAATTTTGTTGAATAACAGAAAGGAAATGCAAAATACTATAATGCCAAAATTTTCTGTTAAGAGATTTTAAGCTTTACTTATATAGTTTTCTAACTAATCTCTTAACAGATCTGTTAAACAGANAAGTACGGTTGTTGAATAATCATTGTTGTAAACTCTTAGTTTTCAATGTTGTCTATCTCTTTAGTCAATGAATTTCAAGTTCAAATAATGAATGATTCTTTTGTAGCATAATCCATAAAAGAACAAAGAAAAAAAAGAAAAGTAACCAATATCGAATATCAATTTAACATAAAACTTATTTACATTACTTGTGTACTTTTAATAGATTAGCATCAAGTCATGTTTTTTGAAAATTTTGTAAAGCAAGTATTTGCTTTTGACAAATAACATGTGGACAATTAGCTCCACGTTGATTTTAGATAGCCGCCAATTTCACGCAGAACTATCCTACGTAGACGCAGAAATAAAACGGCGACGTATTTGTTTAGATATTCATATGTTTGCAGTAATTTCAATACTATTTTTCTATACTTAATGTAGGTAAAATATTTTGAGCTGGAGTTCTGTTTATGAATAAAATCAGGCATTAAAATCGTATTATAAGATGGTAAGTTAAAAATGAGAAGCTATCTTGGGAAAAGGATTGATCTGGAAGTGTGGTCCTTGGAATTGAAAAGACGTATGGAGTCATATTTTGTAGAATTGAATAACAAAAAGTTTTGAATGAGAAAACTACATTTTAAGTTTACTATAGAATTATGAACCAGTGTTTACCATATTATAAAGTTTAGCAGATTGATTTAATAGAAACTGAAATATATTTATTTAAACGATATGTTTAACAAATTTTTTCCTAAATTTTGTTGAATAACAGAAAGGAAATGCAAAATACTATAATGCCAAAATTTTCTGTTAAGAGATTTTAAGCTTTACTTATATAGTTTTCTAACTAATCTCTTAACAGATCTGTTAAACAGATTATAAATATGATACTCCCTGCTATGCTTATTCAATACAGTTAAAAATCACAATGCGAAAACAGAATATTAGAGATATAGGCTATTATATAATTATAAGATTAAGGTTCTTATTGTCTTATTCTATAAACATTTTTTACTAGTGCTTACAAAAAATTTTAGCAAAAATTGTATTGAATCCCTTCTATGAACGCTTGTATAATAACAGGTCACTATAAGCACATATAGTAGCTAAAATATTTAGGTTAATAATGGTGCATTTTCAACTTTATACTAAAAAATGCCCAAGAGTTATTACGAACCTTTGATAGTTGTGTACTGAGACAACATTCACTATTATTACTTAGAATCTTACCCATGCGCCTTCATCGCTTCGAATGCATCCTTAATAGTTTCAGAAAATGAGATGTTTTCGCAATCCATGTGATGTACATGAATTGATGAGGATTTTAGTCCGAAAATAAATGGCGCGGCATAAACTAAGTAAAAAATATTTCAAAAGTGTGCAAAAAATTGATTATTGCAATTAATTTTTTAGTGAATATATATATATATATATATATATATATGTGTGAGCGTGCTTGTAATTTTAATTCATAGTTAATTGATAAAAATCAAGTGTGGAGAGGATAGGTTTACAAGACGCATACAGCACAGTCATATTTAATAACCAACCCAAAATTTCGCATACATTGTGGATTTTGATAGTACTGTTTCGCATTTTTCAACAGCAATGTTTTGTTGATTACACTTTACATGTAGAAAGTAAAATATTTTGGACCAATCAACTTAAAATTATTTAAGCTCATTAAGTTTGATCATTCTTGCAAAATTTACCAAATTTTCAGTGACATTTTAGAATTTATTATATTACCCTTAAACCAAAATGATGAGTATTGGATTCAAATAAGATCGAAGAAAAATTTAGACCTACTGTGTAGGTAGATATGCTAATAGCAATTATAAATTATTTATGCTAATGCTTTAATCGACAAGGAATTGCACAACATAGTGATCGTGCCAGCTCAGAAAATCTTGTAACAATTCGACTAGGATTATTCTATAGTCCGTTTTTCTAATCTTATTTCCACCAATTTCTTCTCGAAGCTTTTCACAATTTTGTGTTTGCCTATGGGCAGACAATTGCAATTAATGATTTGTGTCAAATTTATAGCTTATAGTTACGTGGCAATAGATTGAGTTGAGACGATATGGGTGAATTGATGAATAAGAAAAAATCTTGTCCCATGAGGAGTAAGTTGCTATCTGGAACAAATTTTAAAAAACATTAAGCGTCATTAAGTTATTTGTTTATTTCTTGGTCAATCTATGTCAACTGTATCAAAGTATTACGCTACAAAACTTATTGCAAATTATTCTCCTAAACAGATTTTCGTTTACGTCTACCTAACAATGGATTCAGATAAACATCTTTTGGTGAAAGAGTGTTTTAACCGCCATTCATTTGGTGCTAACTTTTTTTGATCAAACTGCTTTTGAAGATACATCTCTTCGATGTGTACATATCAAATGACATACATCCAAAAATGCTCGGCTGTACGCACCATAATTGTATGTGTCACATTAAGCATGTACATATATATATATATATATATATATATTAGCAATCGTATGATAACTCACCAATTGCTTTAGGATATTCATTCACCCAATTAATTTCTCCTTGATCAGATTCATTGCTAATATTAGCAGTATATATTGATGTTAATTTAGGTCTCAGATGCAATCCAAATTTGCTTGTTGTTATTTTTTCAATAAGAGTGCTTTGTGCATTGGTAATGTGTTTAGTATCTTTCACATTACCATTTGATATCTAAATTAAATATATTTACTGTTAGAACTCTATTTACTTAGACATTGTTTATTCCATAAGATAATACTACCGACCACAGGACAGAGAAGATCCCGAATTTTCTGGAAAAATAGGATTAGTTGTTATTCCTAATTGGCCAGCTCACTCCCTGACTTTAATACTATCGAACATGCGTTGTCGAAGATGAAGTCTAATAGTAATTGAACAAAAGAAATAACTTATTATAGGCCATTACTATTGCCCCTAACTTAAAAATATTTTGCAATTTATCCAAAAAGTTTTTATAATAAGCAATTTTGCTTTGTTGAAATGTCTATTTTCGAAAATGAAAAATAATAGAATACATTGCATTAAAATATTACTATTGGGAAATTTTTATGGCAAGTAGCCCGAGTTCAAAAAATTTCCCCACTGCTAAACTGATTGTGATAATTGCATTGAAAGTAGAAAATGAGTGGGTAGATATTATTCAAATCTCACAAGTATTATTCGATAGTCGGTTGGATGATTGATATGTCGGTTGGATGATTGATCTGTTTTGTACATTATATTTTTCATTTTTGCTTTAAACTGGACATTTTTGCTTTAAACTGGACATTCTTTAGTTTAAATCCCTAAAAGGCAGGATTTTGAAACCCCCGAAAACCTCTTTCGCTTGATTTGGCTATCATCTTAGTTGAATAGTGCAAGATAAAGGTACATTGTTGATGTGCGGACATCTAAGATAAATTTGCAAAGTGTTTTCAATCAATAGAGAGTGTTACAAACCTCAAAGTAAGAAAAGTGTTTTCCATCAAGACTGACAAGAATTCCATTTTCAAAAATGAAGATTTTTTTAATTGTAACTGCACAGCTGACCTTTTCCTTAAGAATGCTACTAAAGGTGTAGTCCGACTCCCACTGAAAAATCTAAACGCTCTGTAAATTAAGTGTCAATATGCATAATGCACATACCAAAAATTGCGACTTATTATGACTTACTACAACCCGTAAAATTGGTTGAATGAAATTTGTCTAAAATATTGTTAGTCAGTAATAGTATATCTTAAGGTTTTCTAATAGTAGTTACTCAAAATATCTACTGATTTAGTACCAAAACTTTTTGTGTAAAAATTGTACTTCGTATTGATTTATATCTAACTGGGTCATGGACAGATATAATGTGATTTTTGCTGTTTCTGTAACATAACCTCAACAAAAAGATATTTATAAATGACGATGAATTAAAATAACGTATTGTATGAGTAATACATATGTAAATATGTAACGGTAGTCATTATTTTGTAAAATATGTCGTATATACTCGTGTAACGTACGATATTGCGTATCATATGACCCCACAAAGCAAGCCCCCGACATCATTTTCATGCATGAAAAATAATTTTATCATTTGTCTCATGTATCATGCTAGTTCCTTTTTTGAGTGGATACAAACTAGAGAGTGACAACATGAGCTTATCATCGACCCGAACCCCACCCGATCAGAATTTTGACTACTCGAACCTGATCAAGCCCTAAACATAGATTTTGATTCGCAATACTCACGTCTTGGATCATTTTCGAATAGAGCAAACATAGCCATTAATTGGTATTACATAACGTGTTACATCTTTTTCAAATGGAGTGGGGGATGACATCCTTATCGTTTGTATTCTTATCTTTGTACCCGAAACACGAAATTGGGACGAGTTTAATCGGGTACACGATGTTACAATTAGCTGATTGCATGGTAGTCTGGATCGGAATATAAAAATTTGCTATGTTAAGGATTAATAACACAGTACTATTGTGTGAATAGGCTATTACAAGTATTATTATTGAAATCAGGTAAATAAAACGTCAACCTTTTATGAAAATTTTAATCACAAGTAAATTTAGACTAGCGTATCTAAATACATAGTCTCTTAAATGTCCTACTTAGGTCAGAAGTGCATAGAACATTTAGCTATCTTGTTTAAGATGCTCCCCTCCTCTTAATATTGGCTTCAAAAAATGTCTTCAAAAGTAGCATGCTTCACGCGTATATACTGTAAATAAATTTGTTAGCATGGTGTTATTTTCCCGTTCCACTTCGACTTGCACCTCAGATCATAGAAGCTCTCCAGCATAACGGACGTAAGTATTCAATTGATATATTAATAAATTGTGAGACAATAAACATATATTTTACATAATTTTTTGTGAATAAATTATTTAAGAAATATCTTAACTAACTTCAAAGCCCTCATTATGCATATATAAATATATATATATATATATATATATATATATA
>CABFPE010000521.1:375957-406319 GCA_900660155.1 Hofstenia miamia | reverse complement strand
TATATATATATATATATATATATATATGTATATATATATGTATGTATATATATATGTGTATATGTATGTATATATAAGCATGTATTCATATATCAATGTAGCATGGTTTTTTGACATGGTTTCGAAAATTTTTAGAAAATGCTGTTTTGAATATCTCACCCATCAAAGCTTTTATAGCTAAGATATAACAGTATGGCTTCTCTGTATATTGGGTCATCTGACTACAGCATTTTTCAAGGACCACACCATTGCACATTTTGTCTTTTATGCAATGCCGTTTTTTAACAATATCCCTCAATGATGCCAAGCTGAATAATAACATTTAAAGATTCTAATCTCCATCCTATAAATGTAACTGCATGTGAAGCAAATTTTTTTTGTAAAAGTTTATGAAATTTATTCATGCTACACGTGGCGTCCAATGATAGGGTTGACATTAAAAGAATCAAAGTTATCATTAATATTATAAATTAAAACGATAGTAACGGTTTAATTGCTTACATTCAATGACGATTTAGTTTTTGATAAGATTAGTAAATAAACTTTGTGCGCAATCGAAATGTTACACAAAGCCAAAGGGAATAAACACGAAAGTACAGAAAACATCGCTACAGAGTATTTGTATTGAAATCAATGATGAGTACTTAAATTTTTCTCACTTTGCAGACCTTGTTTTTTATTCTAGACTCAATTTTGGCATTGTAAACAGGGTCTTCTTTGAACGAAGCAATAGAATGATTCTTTGCATTATATTTCCATAAAAAAGCTCATTTTTGTTCCATTATTATGCAAACTAAGATTTCCATGAAAAGGAAACAAAAAAATTGGCTTTCTAAGAAAATATAATGACCTCTTTAAAGTTTCAAGGTGCCATTAACAGAGTTGGATTTGGGCCGGTTTCTTAGCCCCAAGCCCGGCTCAACCCAACACAGCTTAGTGCCAAGCCCGCCGACCCATTTACCAATTATTCGGCCCGGCCCAAATATATTTTCTTTTACGCCACTTATAGCGTCTTTTGCCTCATAGAGGCCCATATGCACTACAATATGAATTTGATTGGAAAATTTGGATTAATATGTGCATAGGTTCATATCCGCGTCAGTCCGTCAACAATGCTATTTCAATTCTGTTGAAATTCAAATTGCATTGTTAACCCTAATCCAATGAACGTGTCACACAGGTTCGTAATCCTGGGGGCTAGGGAGTTCAACCCTTCCTGAAGCAGATGCGAGCCCACTTGTAATTGATTGCATTTGACTACCAAATAGTATTGAGTATCCATTTTCACCACTCTTACCAATGAAGACAATTTTTTTAAATTGTTTTAAATTTGTCCATAGATTAGAATTTATTTGCTTAGAATTTTTTTTTAATTTTTTGTTGGTTTCTTATTAAAATTTTTAAGCACTTTCATCTCAGAAAATAATATAATCTCAAAAATCAGAGAGCACAATGTAAGTAAGGTGTGTCTCCTTTTTGTATAAATCAAGTTGTTTACATTTTAATTTTTTGCATAGACTTTTATGGAAGACACATAAAAAATGTTGCAATTGATAATATTCTAATACTAAGTGAGATGATGCGATTGTTGGCATAGCTGACAACGATTTACCAATATGTTTAATATCCAGATATTTTATTATTAACTAGACATGAGAAAACTTAACTATCAATTTTACATTGAAATCTATTATTGCAATTAGCCGTTTGTATGTAGACAAAACTTAAGAAAAGGAAACCACAACAAAGGCATTTATGTTCTTCTACTCTTTTATCCAAACATTTCTTAAAAATTAATTCTATATGAAAATGAAATGTGTTGGCCCACGACTCCCTAAATTTTGAATGGCCCCATGTGTGCCCCCCATACAGGCCCGTGGCTTGCATTTGAAGTTTAGGGGGCCATGGCCCCGCAAAGTTCAATAAATTAATCATAGTTTTACTCATATGAGATAGTTTTACTCTTTTTCATTGAATTTTTTAAATAGAATTGCATTAGAATTATGTATATTTCAACTAAAAGATATTCACTATAACTTAATTACAGAATATTAGAGTTAATACTATGGAATTTTGTATCCAGGATGCCAAAAGGAAGAGCAGCACAGTGGCCCAACAGAGAGGGCCATGGCCCCCTGGCCCTCCCCTATCCACGGCGCTACCCCCATAATTTTACCTTGAAGAATCATATTTGTTTTGTTCTGAATTAACTCTTGTCACCTAATCTTAAAGTCTAGTTAATGAACGTTTTAGATTTGCCTCCATTAAATGCGATAAATTTTATTTTAATAATCGTAATATGATCGCATTAAAATAACAATGAATATTGTGGCCGCATATCGTGATTTTCTTGTCCGTCCACATTTCACTGAACCGGCGAATCTTTTTCTCAACCGGCTGTAACCAAGACTTGTCGACGAGCCGTAACTTTCAAGACGGCTTCTTAAAATTTTGAGTAAGTTCGGCTCGACTCAGCTCTCCACAGAAAATCTTTTAATGCGGCTCGTTTCAGCTAGGTATATTTTTAAAAATATTGTGCTCTAAAAATTTTTTCAATTGCTCTTCCTATTACTTAATAAATATTTCTAAAATACGATTATAAGTAAAGAATATTGAATGAAAAATAAGAGAAATCTGCATAATCAAATTAACAAGCAGCACTATAAATTTGGTTTGCTTAAAAACGGCTCGTTTTGGGCTCGTTCTATATCCAATACTCTGCTCAAGCTCGGCTCTGCTCGTTAGAAGCTCGGCTCGTTGACAAGTTTGCTGTAACTGGTCGGTCAACCGGTCTATTTTTCGTAAAATATTCTACTGACGATGTATTTGCAAACAAAAATACAGTATAATAAATAAAGCTTTGTATAAAATCGTTATTTAAGTATGTCATCCATGCTTATATTCATTGTTTCCTTAAAGGTAATGTTATCGTATATTTCGAAAAATGCATATATATTCATTATTAAGCTTGTGTTAACAACAATGGATTATTTTTTGAAATCACGAAATCTTTAAATGCAGATTTAAGGTGCTATTGATAAAAGCATTTTGTAAGCTTTTCTCACAAATGATAATACGATGGATTCACCGGAAAAATTTATTTTAAATATACGGTATATACGGTATAAATGATATCAAAATTTTTAGTTGCAGTACGTATGATGCAACAGTTGCATTTGCAATAAATTCAAACTACATTTTTGTCTCTTGTAGAATTAGGCAAAAACTCAATAGGTACTATAAGTAAGAAAGTAAAATTTGACGCAATTTATCTACTAGAATAATATTTAATCGTTTTGTAATTCCTTAATTAGTTTTAAAATAATATCTCTGTAAAAAACGACAGAATATAGTTAAAAACAAACAGGAATATCAGGTATGCTTTGCAGTGACAAATTCAAAATAAATATAACACGTCACCAAATCCACTTTTTTAACCAAATCTAAAGCATCCAAAAAACATTCACTTCTAACACTCGAGGCATCATTTTTTATACGAATAAGCTTTAATATAATTCAAATGCACAACGTTAAAATAGATGCATGCATAGCAAGTCAATGCGATAAATTAATTCGCATATTATGTAAAGCTTCTAGATTGGAAAAGTATCTAATGCTAACAAAGTTTTGAATAACAGGATAGAATTGATTTCTAATGCTACTAATTTCGATTTCACTATTATTGAATTTCATTTTGTGTTCACTTTGTATTCCGATACATTTTCACTATTATTCAACTTGCTTTGGTAGGCAATGATAAATATAAATACAGTACTGGAAATATGTATTCAAGCACCATGCTATTTTGAATAAATAATGAACATTCATTGGATAGAGTGTGTCTAAAATATAAGTGGTTCTGTGATTAAAAAGGAAAATTTGTATTTCTAATACCATACAATATGTAGAATAACAATTGGCTATTAATTTTTAATTAAAATTAGAAAACTTGTATTGGGAAAATGTATTCGTCTACCTGAAAAAAATTTTAACAAATAAGCAAATCTGAAAAAACAAAAATTCATAATAAGATACATAAATTAATAATTGATGCAATACAAGCACTGGCAACAAAATTGTCTCTACTATTTTGAAGGGTGTCCCTTTAAACGAATAACAGCTTCAAGGCGATCAGGGATTGAAGCAAAAATTCTTTCGAAAAACTGTTGGGAGTTGCATAAAATTTTTTCTTTATTGTGCTCCACAGTTTGCCTTTAGTGTGAAGAGTATGCTGTCCAATTCGATATTTGACCTCTTTCTACATATTTTCGATAATGTTAAGGTCTGGAGATTGGCCAGGCCAGTGACAAGGAAAGCAAACCTATTATTGTATAAGACGTTTTTCATTTCTTTTGAGGTATGACATGGAGCAACATCCTGCTGATATATTGATGACTTGTAAGGAGTGGCAAGAGTTCCTTTTCTAGAATCCGAGCATATTAAGAGCTTAGAAGAGTACCATGTGATGTGAACAATCTTGCAAAAGCCACACTTCCACATTGCACCCCATACCATTACAGACTTCCCACCATAATTCATGGTTCCCGAGTAAGTTGAGGCAAGAATCTAAACTTCTGCCCAATTGGTCTTTTTATCAACATTCTTTTTGATTAGTATAGCTCAAATCATCTGAAAATATAACATTAAACCAATGTTCATATGAATGGTCTCTCATTAAATTGGCCCAATTCACCCGGCGGAATCTTTGCTTTGAGGTTAAGAATGGCTTTCTCAGTGCTGCAAAAGTCCCAATTGAGTACTTCTTCAGGATGTTTTGCACAGTTCTTGCTGTCACAAGGTGACCATCAGCCCATTCCTTGCGAAATTCCTCTGAAGTCTTCCTAGTATTTCGCTTTGAAAACCATATAGGAACTGGTCGGGGGTTTTGGTGGGCTTCTTTGGCCTTCCAGACTTTGGCTTGGGGGTAATGATGTTTTCAGAAGTGAAACGTTTGATAATATCCCCGAAAGTACTTTGAGGTCGCTCTACAAGTCGGGCTACATTACGTTGACTCGTCCCTTCCAAATGTTTGGAGATAATCAACTCATGGATGGCAAGAGGTACGTAACAAAGAATCATATATGTTGAAGAAAGATTGTTATTAGACATTTTCAATATATATACTTTGGTCTGAAGTGGTCAAATACATTTTTCCAAGAAAAGGTTAGATAACTACAAGCATTGTGGCATTTCTTCTTGAGATTTAAAGTAAACAGTGATAATTATGTCTCAACATTGATGAATTGCTTTTTCTGCAACCCCAAATCTAATTAAAAAATAACTATAAAATTCTTCTTTTTTACTCACACTAAAATTTTGAAAAACAATGAAATCATATTATTAGAAAAATTTCATATTGACTAATTTTTACTCTAGTATGAAGTCATTTCAACTATATCAACATAATTTTCACAGATATGAACCACCAAAAATTCCTCAGAAAATTCCAGGTGCAACTAAACTGGGCTATCAATTAGCAGTAAATAAATCAAAGCTTTAACAAAAATAATGAATACAGGAAAATCTCAAACTTATTTCTGAATTCACAATGTTATATTCAAATATGAAACTATTCAAACTATTGAAATATGAAAATATTGTTAGTGATTTCAAACATGATGGTCGGTTTTGCTTACTAATGATTAAAGACATTGTTCTTTCAAATGAGTCCAGTTTGGTGTGTTCAACATGCAACATATTTAATGATGTTAATAAATTTATATTTGCTAACTGTGGTGTATCATATCACCTTTTAAAGAAGTGTTTGGGTCTTTCCCAGAACTGTATAGACTCAATTCTTCAATACCATCACCACTTTTTAATCTTCTGTTCCAAATGTGTTGACAACAAAAAGAAATTTCTTTTTGCAGATGCTGCCAAGCTCTTTTTCTTCTGAATTGGCCAAGCTGGAAACAATCCATGCTGATACTCAAGTTATGATTCATGATCCCAACTCTAAAATTGATGCAATCAAATTATTTCTAGACAAACCTAAGCCTGATCAAAACTTGGAAGCTACCATGTCTTATTCTTCTAATAATGCTTATAAACAAGGAATTTTAATTTCTGGTGTACCCAAACATTTGGGTGGTTCTATAGCTTTGCTAAATCCCTGGAACATGATTCAACAATGGTTTCTTCAGTTCTTCAATTTTTGGGTTTTGAATCCTTACCTTTCAAGAACATGCTTCAAATAGGTAAGGCCCTCAATAATTTCACAAGACCAATTGTACTTGACATTGGCTCTGAATGGCTAAAGAGATGCATCATATCCCATTGTTACCTGCTTAAAAATTTCAATACATTGGTTTATTAAACCAAAATTAAGTGCTGCCAACCATGTTATGGAGAAACAACTCTTTAAACTTTGTTATCATTTGATTAATAATGGTTGTGACAAGTCTCATTTAAAAATCAGGAAACTTAAACTTTATTAGGATGGCTCTTTATATAACCACACTAAATCTGTTGGTTTTTCTTAATGACTACCTATTCCTAAAGTCTGCTCCCTTAATTTTCTCTATACTAATTGTCAGAGCTTGTAAAGTGCAAAATGTCATTTAGATCTATTTTCTTATATCACTCACTTCCACAGCAATATCATTTTACTAACAGAGACCTGGTTTGATGATAGTGTACAAGTTCAATTTTACTTTCTCCTTTATTTTACTTAGCAGGTAAGTGTGACAGATCTTCCCCACTCAATCATGGAGGCTGCATTATTTTTGTCAGTTCTGAACTCTCATCCTATCAGATTCCTTTTGACTCAAAATTTGATTTCATCTGTGGTACTATCATCAACCTCAAACTACATGCAGTTTTATTACTTTGTCTCTATATTTTGACCTTCTTCTGAAAACATAATTCAATCTGGATTTTGCTTAAAAATTTGAATGCTCTTTCTGCCTTAGTCATTCAATTGCTGCTGATAACCTGATAAAGCATGTTTTTGGTGTTTTTAACTTCCTGATGTTGATTAGGCATCTCATAGTTCTCCTCATCAATTTGATGACTCCATCATTGATCACTTTCTAGATAATCAGTTTGAACAGTTGATTGACTTTCCTACTCACTTTAATGACAATATTCTGGATCTAGTCTTGTTGAATTCTGAACTTATTGTTTCTGATGTAGTTTCCCCATCAACTTCTTTCTCTGATCATGCTATTTTATGATTGATTTCCCAAATTTGATATTAGTCTCATCTCCAATTTTAAAGATAACTATAGAACTTTTCCTATTCAGTTCAGGAACCAGATTTTCCATTGCCCTTGAGATATCACTATTTTATTTTTATTTTTCACAAGATTATGTAAAGCATTGGTACAATGAATTATTCTCCTTTATTGCACAATTTGCTCCCCACAAATGGAAGAAAAGATGCATTCTGCCATCATATCTTCCTTCACATACTTTTCACCTATATAATATTAGTTCCTCAAAGCAATGTTAATTCCAGAACTCTTCTTCTTTAAGCAACTATTGTTCTCTTTTAAATACAATAAAAGACTTGTTTCAATCCATAGAACTTGAAAAAGTTACCCTTTTTGACTATGTTGCTGATATCTTGTCACTAAGCTCATGCTTTCAACTAATTAAATTATTTGACAAACCAGTCATTCCTAAGCCTATGTATTGGAAGGATGTTGTTGCATTCAGTGATCTCCACATTGCTAACTTGTTAAACAAATATTTTGTATCTGTTTTCAAGGCCTCTGTTTCTCATCTTCCAGACTTAGAAATACATGAAGTAGGACAATGTGATGATTTTGTTTTTAGATGACATCATTGGTCAATTGTAAAATCTAAAATGTGTTGGATGTGAACCTGACAACATACCATCAAGCTTTTTGTCATTTTGCTGTTCCTTTGTCTCCTCACACCTTGAATTTGTTCAAATATATTCTCAATAATGCTTGTTTCCCCAAACATTGGAAGATTTCATACATCTATCCCTTGTTTAAAAGTGGTAAGAATAACCTGGTCTCCAAGTACAGACTAATAAGTCAACTTCCAAAACTGACTCTAGAAAAGCTTGTATAATTATATGCTCCCAATTGTCAAAAAGACTGTTTCTAATAAACAATTTGGTTTTATAAAAAGACATTCTACAATGACTCAATTGTCAACATCCCTTGATCTAATTTACAATGCATTTGATTCAGGTCAACCATCTTTTATATTATATTGTGATTTTGGAAAGGTTTTGACAAAATGTCTCATTCCTTGCTGATTTACAAACTAGCTCATTTGTAAAAAAGTTAATATTACTTCTCAGTCCTTACTTATCTGATTGTAGATTGTTCTCAAGTTGTCATTGTAAACAGTAGTCCATCTGAATGGCTAACAATCACTAGTAGGATCCCACAAGGTTTGGTACTTGGGCCATTACTATTTCTTATTTTCGTCAATGACCTCCTTGAAGTTTGTACTGAATGCTTACCTTTTTTGTTTGCTGATGATCTTAAGATTACAATCTCTAATATTGCTGCTTTAAACTCAGATTTCACTCTATTACAATCTTGGTGTGTTAGTAATGGCATTAATTTTAATATTTCTAAATTCCAGTTGCTTATTATCCCACCTCCAACTGATTATTATAGTCCAGTTATGCCTTCTTTCACTGCCTCATCATATTTCAAAGATCTGGACATTACAATATCTTCCACTCTAAACTGGTCTATACATTTTCATAACAATTTGAAATACTGTAACTTCACATTTAAGAAACTCAAAAGTACTATCCCTTTCAATGTTACCTCCAAAAACAAAGTGTATCTTTATAAATCTTTTATTTTATCCAGTCTACTTTACAGATCTGTTTCTTGGTTCCCCTCTAGTTCTGATCTGAATTACCTTGAAAGATTCCAGAGTTGTTGCACTAAATAGATGTCACAAGAAAAAAATTAATCAATAAACAAAACAAAAGAGCACATATAATTGAACTAAAATTCAATGGTTTGAAAATTATTTATAGCATAATATAAAGACAAAATATATACACTCTAAACATCAATAGAGTAATGATAACACAAGAATAAGAAAAAAACATCCTTAAATTAAATTATAGAAATTGGATCTGATGGAAAATATATTTCAATCAACAAATCAAAAGATGCTTAGAAATTCAATTCATGCACAACCCTCACACAACAACTTTCATTACTTTCCTTAAATACAAACATTTTTAGAATGTGTCTGCATGCATTTAACTTGTGTAAACATTCAGGACTTGTCAAGCATCATACTGTTAATGGTTCTAGATGTGAAGATGCAGGGTTACTGCCTGGAGTTAAATCTGTATTCCCTTGCTTTCTAATATTGAAATGTTTTTCATTCCTACTCCAGAACAATTGTTTCAATCAGCTGCTGTAATCTGGGCTAAAGCTGTAAGTCACTCTTTTAGAAAGGTCAAGTGGAATTAAGTTTCATTAATCATTGGATGGAGATTGTTCTTCTATCTGCTTGTGTTCTCTGACCTCCTCCTTATGAAGTTCTGAATGCCTGAAATATGAAGAGTCAAATCTCAAAAGACATTGTTTGAATGGTGATTATGCTTAACTCTAGTATGAAGCAACTGCAAGTTCTAGCAATGTTAAAATTTATAATATTTTGTCAGTTCCTTATAAAATCTTATGAGAGCTAGACAGCTTGATCACAAGAGTAGCTTTCATATGGCCATAGCAGCCCTAAGATCTGATAGTCTGAGCTTTAATGTGCAAACATTTCATGCATTGATGAAGAAGCACCCCAACAATTCCAAACCTAAAATAGATTATGGAACTTTAGACACAGAGCCATTCATCATACACAAAGACATTCTGATAAAATGTTTGAAAAGCTTTCCCAGGGATTCTGCTGCCACATACATATTATTTGTTCTTTGCAGGTTGCAACCTACTATGTTAATAAACAGTGTTATTTTTATAGTTTGTATTGTGCATATGATAGTTGAGTACCAAATAATACTACTATTATTTTTATTGAACATTACATGTCACAGTTAACAGGTGCATAATAAAGATGATACAAAACAATCTTGCAGAAGGTTAATGACAACATTGTGAAGTATCAGTATCATTTGCTTAATTTAGAGTCTTTATTATCTGAGATGGCTAAAGTTGTAAATATTTCTCTAAAATTGATCTTTGCTTTGCATATTCTCAAATACCATTTTATTCCAATACTCAAAAGCTAACTGCATTTGCTGTACCAGGTAGTTTGTACAGGTACAAAAGAGGTTTCAATGGGCTTGCTGGTTTACCTAACATGTTTCAGCAGTTAATGGACATAGTACTGCCAGGAGGTGAGAATAGTAAAGGAATGTTAGATGACATTCTCATTGGCACAAATTCCTGGAAAGATCATTTAACCCAGCTAGAAAAAGTGTTATTTCATTTAAGAGATGCCAAACTGAAAGTGAAAATGCTTATTTTTAATATTAAAGACAAAATTTTTAGGCTTTGATATATTGAAAAGAAGAAAAACTATTCCTCAAGATGTGTCACAGGTTAGTTCTGTTCTAGGAGTAATAAATAATAAATCATTTTTGGAGATTTTATTACATGATGTTGCAAAAGGCATGCAGTGTCTTACCAATCTAACACAAAAATAGTCCAAATGGTATTGGGATGATGAACAGCAGTAAACATTTAATGCAATGAAAATTTATTTGATAAATTCTGAAATACTTAGTTTCTATGATCAAGTTCTTCCTATAACTGTATCTTGTGACTGTTCACATTCTGGCTTAGGTGCAGTGCTTTATCTGACTCACACGTATGGCACATTATGCCCAGTTGCTTATGCATCCAGGGAATTTACTAAAGCTGAAAAATGTTATTCCACTCCTGAAATTGAAGCTTTAGCAAGTTTATGGGCTTTAGAGAGATGGGACATACATATAGTGGGGCAATGTTTTAATTTGTTATCTGATCATATTTCACTAAGAAGTATGCTGATAGACTCATCTAATAAAGCAGTCTTTGCAAATTTTGCATTGGTTTAGCAGGTTGCTTAGATTGAATTTTAAACTTCAGCATAGACCAGGATTTGCTCAGGTATTACCAGATGTGTTGTCACAGCTGACATCTTCTAAAGGTTGTTAAGACAGAAGTAATGAAGATGAACACATTATTTGCTACATGGCTTTCAGGAATAGTAAAGACAAAACAGAAATTTAGAGAAATTTGTTGGTGGCGTGGCATTAACTCTGATAAAGAAAATTTTGTCAAAATTGCTCAGCTTGTCAAGAATCTGAAAAATTGTTAAAACTTTCCAATACACAACATATACCAACAGCAATTCCAGAGATCACATGGAATATGATAGAAATGGATATAGTCAGTCCTTTAAATGGCAATCCCATTGGGTTTAAATACTTGGTTGTCATTGTTCACTGCTATATTAAATGAGCTGAAGTATTACTTTGTGAATCACATCTTCAAGTGTGAAAACTGACTTTAAAGTGTGGCAACAACAGACAATTAATATCAGAAGAGCTTAAATCATTTGTGAAAAACAAAAAAATTTCAATGCAGCTTGGCCTTGTATACCACTCCAGAGCATCTGGTATTGTGGAAAGACTTAATCAAACTATACTACATTTAATTAAGGTGAACTTAAAAACAGGTTTTCCTGGGGACAAGGTTTAAGGAAAGCTCTAGTTACTTATCATTTTCTGATTCACTCATTAACAGGTCAACCACCATTTTTTTAATGACATCTAGAGAATTTCCTGATCCCATTAAGAAAGTTTTTGGCAGTCCTGGTATTGCAGAATCCAGATTTTCCTTTTCAAAGATTGCATAAGTCTGCTCAAAAAGTTTTGAATATTTCTAGAGTAAAAACCAGCCACAGTTTTGAACCAGGTGATTTAGTGTGCACTCTTAATCCAAAAGGTGTTAAACTTTCCAGTAAGTATTCTAATCAATAGAAGGCCATCAATACAACTAGGAGTACAGTTACCACATTTGATGGGCACAGATCTCAGGCTTCTAAAATATGTAGACCAACATACCTTTTATATCTGCACAATTTGATAATCTTATTTTGTTTGATACTAATGTGCCTCCAGCTGATGAGATATCACCTGTTGCTGAAAGTTCTGATGTCACAAATAGAAATGTTGCTTGGCACTCTAGTAGAATTTGTTGACCCCCAGATTTTTATGGAGTAAGACTAATGATGTATACATATTATGTTACTTACTATGTTGACAAACTGTGCTATTCTTATAGTTTGTATTGCTCAAAAGATGGTTGAGTACTGAATAAAGCTACTACTGTTTTTATTGAGCATTACTTTTGCATAATCATATGGAGTACAAGCATATTAAAGAAAGTAACAAAGAACTATCAGTAATTTATTTAATTATAATTTTGTACAACCACACAATTATTATCCTTTTAATTTTTATAAAAACAATTGTGCAATTTTGATATTACATTTATTGGCAAAACAGTTTGGCAAAATCTAAAAGGACCAAATCACTCTAGCTAATTAGATGACATTGCATAATCAACAGCAGACAAATGAATTAGTGAATTGTAAACAAATTTGAACTATGAACAGGTACATGCTGATTGTTTAACTGTTTATGTAATATGATTATAAATAGCATAAAGTGGAATTAGTTGGTGATTAATTTACTTAATTTGATTTCTTATTTTGTATTATCAGGTTTTACAGCTATTCACAATGTGGTGCATCTGGTAGTATGGACTTCTGTTGTCATGTGCTCTTATGTTAAGTCTACATGTAGGGGTTTTTATTTTGTTGTAGCTTTCCAACTGATTCATTTGCTATTATAACTCATGTCATTAAACAGCTGGATAGCTGCCATTAGGCTAACCCTTTTTAGATCCAAATTACTAAGGTGTAATAACAAGCTTTATTATACATATGAGGTGCATATGACCACCAAATTAATTTCATGTTGTTTATTGTAATTGTCATTTTATTATATGTGATTTTCAACTACAACCATTAGGTTTCCAATTTCTGCCATATTGATTGTTCACATGTATTCAGGGCTTAATTATATCTTTATATATGGCTATCTATATGTAGAGTTCATAATAAGCTAATGCAGAATGGTTGTGAACATTCATTTATTGCTACTAACAGTAATAACAAGGAGAATCAATACACTAAATTGCTAGGGAATTGCAATACACAATCACTTAGAACACATTTCCACACCAATGAGCTTTGTATGTGGGTCACAATAGCTTCCATAGTAACTGGTGATGCCATACCATTCCATGTTCCTCTTGAGTTGCAGTGCTTGGCATAGGGTTCTGACCCTGATAACATCTTGCCACTTTCAATCTAAATGAGTTGTTAGTAATACCTTACCTTGCTAAGAATGGAAATCTGGATTAATTGGAATCATACTGTTGGTTAACAGATTAATTAGTGGAAATTGTTATAGCTTTACTGAAATATGTCTATAAATCTCCTTGTACAGATTCTACATTCCACTTTATGTTTCCCACATGATTAATGTGTTCCAATGCCCAACACCTGAGCATAGTTATAAATTCAATACATTTGTGCTCATAGTAGTCAACTGTTTAGTTTCTGATAATGTGCCTGATGAAATTGCATCACATATTTTTGTAGCTAATCTTTTTGCATTGAAGAAAAAGGATGGTGGAATTCTCCCATTTGCTGTGGGATAAGTTCTTTAAAGATTGATTGCTAAATGTTTGTGTCAAATGTCAAGGAATAGGGCAGATGCATTCTTTGCTCCACTTCAAGTTGGTATAGGTATTAAGGGAGGTTGTGAAGCTGTCATCCATGCTTCAAAGGGACTTGTAGAAGCATTTGAACAAAGAAAAATTTAGCTTTTCTTCATGTAGAAAATGAAAATTCTTTTAGCAGTTTTAGTCATTCAGTAATACTTTCTCAGGTTAAAATTAAATTTCAACAGTAATATCCTTGGGTCTATTTTTGCTACTCTCACCTTTTGGTTAAAATTTAGATCTAAATCTTTGTTTTCAGCTTGTAGAGTTCAACAAGGTGATTCCTTAGCTCCTCTTTTGTTTGTTTTTACTATTCACCCTATCATTTCTGCTGTTAAAGATTAATTTCCTGAATTAGCATGCAATGCCTGGCACTTAGATGATGGTTCTTTGTTTGGAGACATTCCATCCTTGTGTAAAGTATCTGAGTTTGTGATGTTAGCTATGAAAAAAGTATGCTTGGAAGTTTGTTTATCCAAATGCAAAGTAATGATCACCTAATCCTAATTGTGATTTCAGTGCTTTGCCCAAGACAATCAACATTTGAAAACTTGGTCTTATCACCTTTGGAACTCCTATCTCTAAGTTTCCAAAATTTGTTCAAGATTTCTTTTTGAAGCATCTTTCAATTCCACTGAGATTATGAGTGATATAAAATTACTTGAAGACCCACAGTTAGAATTGCATCTGTTGAGGAGGTGTGCTTCACTACCTAACATAACTTTTGTTTAGGAGCTTCTAATCCTGCTAATGTTACAGCAGAACTTGAAGAATTTGTTTCAGTAGCTTATCAGTCTCTTGAAATTATAGCAGGTTCAGCTGTTTTTGTGTCACAAAGACTACAGGCATCCTTGCAAATTTCTATAGGAAGTATCAGATTACCACTAACATTAACAATTGCTCCAGCTGCATTCTTCAGGTCATATGAGAACAGTACAGAATTATGCCACTAATTATCTTCAAATCTCAATTACTTTCCTAATAAACAAAATATTTGAAAGATTATTACATAATCAAATAACACAACACTTAAATAAGTATAATTTATTGTCAAACACACCATTTAAATTTCACAAAAATTTCTCAACAACTGATGCATTATTAAATGCTACTGAAAAATGGAAAGTGTCACTTGATTCTAAAAAATTTGTAGCTATAGCCTGTTTAGACCTCTCAAAGGCTTCTGATTCCATTAATAACAACATACAAATTGATAAACTATATCACTTAGGATTTTCTTGTTGTAGTAAGCAATTGATAACTAGTTAACTTAATAAAAGATTCCAGTGAGTTCAATTAACAATATTATTCCAAATGGTTACCATTTTGCAATGGGGAACCTCAAGGAAAGATTCTAGGCTTTGTACATTTTACTATTTAGGTAAATGATATGAATTCCATAACTAATTGCAATTTAATCTAATATACTGATGACACATGCATTTTAGGGATAATAAATCAATACACCTAGCAGTAGCAGTGAAATTTATTGAATTAAATTGTAATAAATTGTCAAAATATTTTTGCAAGCATAAGTTGAATATTAATGAAGCTAAAACAGAATTCTGCAGTGACTTTAATGTATATAATAAAACCAACCTCAACTGCTACCCTCTCTGCAAAGACTAACTATTGCATTAAACACATTTTGTTCTAGTTAATATGAGGGAATTTTCAACATTTCAGCCTGCAAATGAGTTTTGTTGAACTTTTGCATATATTTCTAAGACACAAAATGTTCACCTAACACATCAATGCATAGCTTTAAAGTAAATTAGACAGATGGATACTTGTAATTGGCATTACACCAGTCAATTTCTGACAAGGCATTGTTGGTTCGAATCGAGCCTATCCAAAGTATTCCTCACTTTTCATGGTTTTAGCTAAAAAAATTGATAGTTTATATAAAATATCTGCAAGGAGAAAAATAAATATTACAAGGAATATGTATTTACACCTTCTAAAATAAATTACCATGCTAAATTTCAACACAATACTTAGCTTACAACTGAAATATTTCAAAGGTTTATTCTGACATTGAAGAACTTTAATAAGTCCAATTAACATTTTAAACTCTACACCAGCTTGATGTGCATATTTTTTGGGAAGAAAAAAACAATTTCTATTTTGCAAAATAATTTTTTCCATGAGGCTGTACTCTGTATGAGTTTGATACACATTGTGAATTGTAAATTGTTCACCAATGGGCAAGTCATAAAGAGATATGTATTGTACATAATGAGGTTATTCTGAAACTGACTATTACAGAACATGATAATTTCTCCTATGTCTTTACCAAACATTGCACGTCAGATGCACGTTTGTTGCTGTCTTTTCCTCTCATCTTTGGTAAATGCCCACATGCCCTGGCTTTTGGACCACCTCATAGTTTTTTACCTTGTTTGGTACATGTGGCTTTTCTCACCATTCCTGATAACCAAAGAGTGAATAAAGTTAAAATTAACGCAGATTTATTACCAAGCTTCAAAGCTTCAATGTCTAAGCCATTCAAAACAATGTATTGTCACTGATGTATTAATACAGGAAAGAATGAAAAATGAAAGTGTGTCTCTCCATCTAAACTCTTTTTAACTTGTAAAATGTGTTTGTAATGTGTTTTATCCTTAATACACCATTCATGGGTATTTATATCAGTTTTAAAAAGCAAATAATTATAAAATTATGTATTTTAATTATAGTTGCATTTTTTCTTAAAGCAAATACCCCTCCATGTTTAAAATATCGATCAATTTTCATACAAACCAACTAATTTCTTAACAAATTTTTCCAAAACACACTAATTGTTAAGATCTCTACTATATGTTTATGTAAACTATGTGTATACATGACTGAATTTATCTCCAAATATTATGACACATCATATACTTGGTTGGATTCATTGCAATCCTTCATTAATAATGAGACGTAATGTCAGTACGCATTATTCATTAAGATTGGTACCATATACAACAAATTCTCCCAATGAAAACATGTAAATTCTAAAATTATTCATAGTTTGATTATGTGATTAACCCCATTCTATAACCACGCCCACATTATTCATGAATTAACTATGGGTATGACTCATCAATTAGCACCAGTCAATCAATTGTTAACAAATGTGGGAAATTGCTCCTGCAATTTCAACACAAATTTTTTTGTGAAAGATTCCTTTGGAATCTCTCAGCAAAAAAGTGTTCGCCACAATCAATTATGGTTTCAATTAATGTTAATTCATGTTAGAGACTTCAATGCATTTAAACCACGATTGTTATAACATTTGATCATTTCTATAATTCTATCTTGTGTACATGCATAACACATAGTGCGAATATTAGCCTAGCATTATATCTAGTAGCATGGTAATAATTCACTAACACAATAAAAACCTGTTAGAATGTCAACCATTCATTGCAAAAAGGGAAAATTCATGGTAAATTTTAGGCATGGGAAAATACATTTCAAAAGAAATATTCAAAAACCACTATCACTCACAATTGATTGTTGTGAAAAATGAACAAAAAGAAATTATCTGGTTGGTTTATTATCATTGCCTTAAAACAACTGAATTTAAGAAACAATGTAAAAATATCCTTGTGAACAATGTGCATGGAGAATTGTTTAATTTTAATTACAATGTGTGATAATTTATAAGGGAAGAAGCAAAATTCCCTAGTAGAACAAACACATTCTTTAATTTTTACAGAGATTGGCTGGTGACTGTTGAATTTAATTGACAATGTAAATCTTGTTATATCTTCAAAATAAGTAGCATACTAACTTTGTCTAGTTATTTCTAAAATAAAATATCAAATAAGAACTCCCACTACATTAACCAAATACTATACGAATTCATTTTGACTTTTTTAGGAAAACAAAATTGCCTTTATCATGTAAGTCCATATTCCATACATCTGTAATGTTTAAGTATTGCGAATATTTTTTTCTGGTTTCTATTAGCAAAAAAAACGAATTAAACATGGAATTTTACAATGAAATAGCAGTGTATTTGAAACAACAAAATGTAACCATTTGCATGTAATGTATAGACTCCTGAAAAACAAAATGCATTAAAATGATTGCAGATGTTAATCATTAGAATGTATGGAATTTTTACAATGAATTAGCATGGTAATTGAAAAAGTGAAATCTAGCCTTTTGCATGTAATGCATAGACTGCCTGACAAAATGAAATAAATTACAACAATTGCAGATGTACATCATTAGAATGTATGGAATTTTTCCAATGAAATATCAGCATATTTGATTTCAATCAACAGCTATAATTAAAATCTCTTAGCAATGAAGTAAATTTTTGTTGTGTCATTTGGATGATATATACTGAACATGTTTTAAAATTGTTTTCATCATCTAAGTATATTATAATATTTCACTTTTAATCAAGCATGTTCTTTAAATTTCCACTTCAAACTAAATTATACATATTGATGTTTGCACTCTAAATTTACAATTTTACTGGTGCAAATTGTAGACTAATTATCTTAACATGCTAGAGATTGTGGGTGGCAATGGCTTTTTTTGAACTGGGGAATTCAAGTGTATTTTGATTTAGTGTTAAAAGACTCATGACTAATCAACTATCTGCTTCAATGCTACTTTAAAAAGCAGGACAAAGTAGACTAGAATTTCAAATATATCTGTACACAAAATGACAGGGTATGTTATATACGTTTTTCCATATTTTATTTTCAACATCTAAATGCATTGATGTATTATTTGACTTTTATATCAACTACTATAATTCAAATCTCTTAGCAAAGAAATAAATTGCAAAAATAAATTAACAAAATAATTAACTTGAAAAAATTTATAAAATTTGTGTATTTGTACAATTTATAAATTACACACATTTTTACATTGAATTCCAATTTAAGTGTGTTAATAATTTCAATCTAAGTGAAATTTTGTAATAGAATTTCATTGTTCATACAACAGGTTCTGCATTATTCTTTCCAACAACTAATAAAATTAGTGACGAATACTTCACACCTGAAAATGCGATTCATGTTAGCCATCACATAATGATAAAATAGTAAAGCAACCAAAAAAATTCGTTCGTACAAATTTGCAAATGGAAGAGCAGAATTCTAAAAGGGATTCTCTCTCATATGTCAAAGGAAAAGCACAGAACACAGAGAAGCAAGTGGAATACCTTAGCTTTTGCAAACCAGACTTGTCAACGAGCCGTAATTCTTAAGCTCTTCTCGGCTCGTTTAAATTTTGAGTAAGTTCTGCTCGTCTCGGCTCGTCAGAAAAAATCTTTCAATGAGGCTCGTTTCAGCTCGGTATTTTTTTAAAAATATTGTGTTCTCAGAATTTTTTCAATTGCTCTTCCTATTGCTTAATAAACCTTTCTAAAATACGATTATAATTAAGGCATATTGAATGAAAAAATAAGAAAAATCTGCAAAAACCAAAATAACAAGCAGCACTATAAATTTTGTTTGCTTAAAAAAGGATCGTTTTGGGCTCGTTGTATATACAATACTCTGCTCAAGCTCGGCTCGGCTCGGCTCGGCTCGTTGACTAGTCTGTTGCAAACACTGCCAAAATGTAAGAATACTAATATAATTTGGGATGCTCTTCAATCAAGTATGCACTCTAAGCAACTTGCAATGCCATGATCAACTTAGTACTCAGACGGTTTGTCATTATTATAATCACTAATACAAAAATGTTAATGGAACCATACTATTTAATAGGGTATTTATTTATTTAATGTTGCTGTTATATAATTTAAAATTTTTAATCTAATTTCAGTAAAATTCAAAATTTATATTTATATCTCAAATTTTGTTTGAAAAATTAATTATTCAATCACTGATTTTAATACACTCTACAACAATTTATTTAATGTCTTTCTATATAAATTTTGGTGTTGTTCTTTAATTATTTGTGCTATTCTTGTTTACATCGCCTTAGCTGCAATTTTGAAGTAAATTTATCTTGTTTGAAACAACTTCAATTCATAGTGACATTGCAAAGTTGTTATTTTTGAATTTCGACATAAAAAATTAATACGGGAGGTAATACTATAAGAAACTCAAATACATATACTCTATAAATCTATTATGATTATAGTTGATGACGATTTTAGAAACTAGATTATTACAAAACTTACAAATAAGTTGATTTGCATGTATTATTCCGTAAGTATATGTCCATTTTTTTATCTCAAGATAGTGTTGAAGCACTTAAAATTTTCTATTCGCAATTAAAAAAACAAATTTTTTAAGTCCATTTTTATGTATTGTTAAAATGCTTATTTAAATTCGGATCCGTTTCAGATTATTAACTAAAACTATGTTAAAAATTCGGATCGGATCCAAATCTTAAAGGTTTAGATGCGAGATGCGGATGTGATCGGATCTTAAAATTTTAGATCCGATTCCATCTCTGACTATGAATAATGAATGTGTCATCATATTCGCACATTAAGTTTACAAAAGCAAAAAACCTATGTAATATATTCACCCACACAAGAGTCATAAATCAAAAAATAAGCTGAAAAAGGTGTGTAAAGTCGACAAAGCGGATTGAAAAGCAGAAAACCCCATGTAATGTATACAGCCATGCAAGAGTTATAAACCAAATAAAACTGGAAAAGATGTGAAATTCAACAAAAGATACAACAATCTACAAATGTGTAC
The DNA here is from genome assembly GCA_900660155.1 of Hofstenia miamia. NCBI lineage: Eukaryota > Metazoa > Xenacoelomorpha > Acoela > Hofsteniidae > Hofstenia > Hofstenia miamia. The sequence goes on along the minus strand of CABFPE010000521.1, from coordinate 385,900 downwards.
ATCCTGAAAATCACGTGCAAAGCCAACAAAAGATGTAACAGTCAGCAAATGTGTTATATCACATAAAAATCCATAAAAACCAAAATAAGAAATGCAAGGAAAAGATCATTGTGAAAAACTAATGTAATAATAGTGTATTAATGAAAGCAGCATGTATATATAAATACTACTAGTGATATTGCATGTATAATTTTTCAAAAAGCAAAATTGTCTATCATATAAGTCTATATATCATACACCTGCAATCTTTAAGTATGGCGAATATTTGACTGTTTTGTAATTGCGAAAAACAAATTAAACGTGTGGAATTTTTACAATGAAATAGCATGTTTTGGAAAAAAGAAATGAAGTCTTTTGCATGTAATGTATTGATTCCTGAAAATGAATTAAACTTTGTACATAAAACCGGTTGAAAAATAAAAACTTCGTCAAAAAATTAATTTAACACTGTCAATAAAATTTGTCATCAATTATATCACTTTGCCCAAATCATATAAAACAAAAATGAAAACTTCGTCAAAAAAATATTACGATAGTAATTTATCTATAGCCCAGAAGATTTGTTTTGATTTTTAAGTGAATTGCATATACACTCAAACCTCAGTTGTGTATACCATTAGAATACGGTAATACTCAAAATAGGGCAGTCAAATATTGCGCCCTTGACGTTTTTAATAAAAGGACTCTTCATTTTATTTGAAATAAGGTAGCCAAAAAGCACAATACTTAATATTGGGCAGTCAATTAAAAGTGCAATTTATAAAACATGCACTGCAGAAACATCCAAAATTCCGCACTAAAAAATTACAAACGACTTAAAATTGATCAATTTTGGTGATTTTTAAATATCTTATTTTGTAACGTTGATTTTGAAAACCAAGATATGTATCTTTGTAATATTGTTCTAGCAAATGAATATTTACTCATTATTTAAAATTCAAATACACTTAATGGCCATTAGGTATAAGAAGCAAATAATGAAACACTCATTTATAAACAGCTATAAATACATCAAAAAAATAAATTAAAAAACTTTAAAACTGATATTAAAAAATACTGAACTGGCGAGGTTATAAATTTTATTATCCTGATAAATCCATTAATAGAAACTAACATCCCCATAGCCCAAGTTTATTACTATTGGTAAATATTCCGTGTATTGTTTTATTATAGTTTTGTACTTCTCTTCTTGACGCTTTCAAAATTGTATAGTATTTTTTATTGTTCAAGCAATTTCTGAATATAGATTTCTATTCTTCTGTGAATTACATCTCTTCTTTTCAAATAAATGCAAAGAAAATCAAGCTTCAATTTATAATAACGAACTAAATTCATACGTCTAAATATTGCAATGGATCGTCTGCTGAGACAGATGAATTTTACAAAATACAAATGTAGAATTATGGAAGTTGAGGGATTTTCAAAAAAGAGAAGCGAGCGCATTTCTGAGGAAGGAAGAAAAATTTAGGGAAGACTGAAAACATTTGAACTGCATTCGACTATCAAGTCTAATAGACTTGCTAAAAATTGAAAATTGCGATATCCAGATCAGAGATGGAATTTGGCAGATTTTTGTGAAATGCCTTTTATTCTACCACCCAAAAACTGCGTTATTATATTGTCCCATACTTTTTAATAACAATTTTATAACACTACATCACTGTCACATATTATTAATCCCTTATTGTTTAGAAGGTGCAGAATTATTCAAATTTCATCTAATTATTGCTGTCAATAGAAATTAAATAAAAAATGAATTTGGTTCATAGTAAAAATATGATAAAGTAAATCCTAATTTCAGCTTTAAAAGCTCCTTATAAAGACAATATTTTATACACTATGCAATTGTAGTCACACTCATTTCTGTGTAGTGCCAAATCAAGTTAATATCGAGAATATCTTATTGGCACTATTGAATAGATTTAAATTTCACCAATTACAAAAATACATAATTAAGTTTTTCAAAATTCCACTAAATTTCCAACTAAATCTCTAAAATGGGAAATTTTTTAGTTCATCTTTACTCAACTCAACAGTTGTAATTTTTCCACTTTTGCCAAACTTAAAAAAACCTTGCCTAATACCCGCCGCGCTCCACTATTTTATCTCTGATCTGGATATCAATTTTGATTGTTTATCGTAAATTGGATACACATTTACTTCATTAAAATGGAATCAAAAATTCCCTCACTAATTTTTACCTCAATATTCAGAGTTGCAATGTGTGTAGCATAACTAACACGGATAGAAGTTTTCGAGAAATGAAATAGCTTAATGCCAACATTTTCAATTCAATAACGGGAAATAATAATTTTTTTAGTGTTTAGTTGATCAAAATTTCAAAAAACATCATTAACAAATAATAACTAGAATAAGATAAGTTTTCGATTAATTCTAACTAATACATCTCACAAAACTACAATTTTAGAAGTTATGTCAAAATAATAATTTAAATTAGTTTATGCATATTGTTAACGCCTGTCTCTACCAAGCTTCGATATTGTAACGCCCATCAATTTGCATCTGGATGATGTATTGCTCTGCTTCCTCGTCTTTCATTCCACCACATTTCAGAAAAGCACCTCTGATAGCCTTTCGTACAGAAGCAGGAACGTTTCCAGCAGGTCCACACAAATAGAAATATCCCTTCTTCTTTACGAGATAATCATAGACGATTTCTAAAAAATCAAAATTTACTAATGAAATCAAAAAAAAATAAAAAAGCAAAAAAAACTAAGATAATGTAAATATCTCAAAACATTTTAACTGAGGCTTTGACATTGATTTATTGAGTAATTAAAGCCAATAAAGCAGTTAACTTTGACTTAATGACGAACACTATATTTTATAATAATGAAAGGAAAATAAAATATTGTTACTACAAACAATTAAATAATTTTTTTTGAATTTCCACCAAGTTAAATGTTGGGAATTTAATTGCAAAAAGAAAAATAGAATTAAAACCTGGATTTTCTTCAATTCTGTGGTTGACATAAATTTTATGTTTCTGATCTCTTGAGAATGCGTTGATTAAATGAGTTAAGACTCCTCCTTTCTCATTGTATGCTTCCAGTTCATCACCATAAGTGTAATCTGTTCTCTTATATCTTGCACCGAAAAACAAAGCCATCTCACCGACCTAAATATTGTTTTTCTAAACGTTGAGAAATAAGATACTCATTACAACTTGCAATTCCAAATGTTTTGCGATTCCAATTCGAAATAATGTAATAATGTTAAACAGAATTGAAACGTTCACTAACACAAAATGTTATAAAAGGGCAAATCTCAATAAAAACGGATTTGTCTGTTTTGACCTAAATGAGTGATTCTGTTTGAGGATTTGATATGTTGATATGATATCATTCATACCAAATAACATACAAAGATGCGCATTACTAAATACAAAATTGGTTTTGAAATCGATTCCGGTTCCAATTAAAAAGCATCCCAGGTTAAAAGTTTTAATGTTATATTGTAAGAGTGTCAGTCTGCACAATGAAATATCAATAATTGTCATAATAAAAATGACAATAGTTTCCTATAAACTAGTGTCATTAAAAATGTAACGGTTTTGAATTCTGACTTACTTGCTCGCCCCTGACTCTAGCAACTTCTCTGTCTTCTATCATAGCTCTCAGCGGAGCCAAACCCGTGCCAAGTCCAACCATGAGATAAGGAGGCGCTTGAGTGTCTGGAATGGTAATACCGGCGCCGTTGATTTTGCCAGCAACGTAATCAATTGTACCACCTTCACTTTTATGTTGCAAATACCGCGTGGATAAACCATGTCGGTATTTACCACTTGGGGTAGTCCAATCTTCCTTCACAACGCACAGATCCAAAATATTTTTCTAAAATAAGAGAAAAATAAATGCAATATCTTGAGAGCTGTATCACACGGTTTATTTTCACGAGATATAGTAACTCGAAAAACATGGGTAATAACACTGCAGACAATGCATTATTGTAGCCTGTTCAGTATCATCATACGTAAATTAAAGAGCTTTAAAAACGCTTCTTCAAATAATGAAAAACCTCAATCTGTTACTCTTCCAACGAAGGGTGAATTTTAAATAGCATTTATAGAACACTTCAGATTAACTACTTTCTCTGTATATTTCTGAATGTCTTTTATAGTTTCATACATACTCCATGCATGAAATATACATAATTGTTACACATTTAAGCCATAAAATATATTAATTTTAATGCCGAAGTTATATTTTAACAAAACTACACAATCAAAAAATATAACAAATTAAAATACCTTCATTTCTTGAGAAGATGCAATCGAATACAAGCGGGGCTTAATACGAGGCACATGGTCAAGAAGATAGGGTAAGCTGAGCTTGGATGAAGGATACATATTCATCAGTTCAGCAAAGGTAGCGGTTTCTTTTTGTAGTTCTTTTAGTCTATCAGAACCTTCCTTTGACAAGATATATTGCAATTCATCTAAAATATTTTTTAAGTTAGAAATAAATTTTATTTCAAACGAAATTTTCACAATTTTTTAAAATAAAATCAACCTCGTTCGCTTGGATCTAGTGCAGCGATACTGAGTGTTTCGAAAAAGCGGCGGGGAGGTCTCCCAAAGATGTCAAGAACTTCTCTGAACATCTTTTCCACAGTGATTGGTGACGGCAGTGGCTCCCTTCGGGAAAGCGTATCTTCCAAAGTTATCAACATATCAGGGTCCAACCCTAAACATACAAATGTTAGAATTAAGTGATTAATAAAACTCCAAAAATACTGAAAAATTGGTAGGGCAAAAAAGAAAATTGATACAGAATAGTGACAACACTTCTTGATTTTACTACTGAAACAATCAAAATTCGCATTAAATGTTTCTAGGAAAAATGGAATTATAAAATCGACTAACCGTAATTCTCACAAAATTCGGCAACTTCTTGCGCATCGTTATGGGGATAAATGCCTAAGCACTCTCCAACTGCATATGACATGCCAGTGCCAGCCAGATCGAACTCAAAATGTCGAATATCACGATCGTAATCGGCAGGTGTAAGAAGTTCGTTTTTAACCATTGGGACAAGTTTTGAACCTTGTGGTAGCACGTGCTCAATGCATTCTGAATCAGGTACATTTTCAGCAACAGAGTAACTAAATAAAGGCGATTCATTAATTTATAATTTGGTTGTAAATTATATGAATAATGTTGTACAAATTACTAACGTTGGTGTATTGAGCTCCATTGGTGGAGGAGGAGTACCCAATTCATTCCATAATTCAGGAGACCACTCATTCCATTTTGTCTCAAAGCGTTCTTCGTCCTTGTCGTCACCCATGCCCAATGCAATTAATCTTTGAGCACCAAGTTCTTCAAACCTAATGTCGTAAATGAGACCATATATATTCTCCAACAGAATTCAAAAGCATTTTAAATAAAATCTTTTTATTTATTCCTTAATTTCTCAAAGCCTGTTTATATTAATTCATTCAAAAACTTGCTCTTTTGATAGATTTGAAAGTCAATTTTAAAAACCGGATTTTAACCATAAACTGACTTTTTTATACAACGACTTATGCTACTAATAGCAAACTTAGTAGGAATTACTGTAAAAAGATACCGTTTGTCAAATTTAAGAGCAGCTTCATTGAAATACACATAACTGGAGTCTCCGAGACCGAAAACCGAAAACTTTGTATTCTTAAGGAAATCAGCTGGTAAGTCTTTGTTTGACAATTGCTCAAAAAAGGTTTTGCAATTTGCTGGCAGTTCACCTAAAATTAGACGTTAATATATAAACTCACGAATCGGCTAAATCGTCAGTTTTATTTTATTAGCATATTAATAGATAAACTTAAAGAACTGGTTAAAAAGTGTGTTCAGTGAGCAATCGAGCAATTTACACAACATGAATATTAAATATAAATGGTGAAATTATGTATTCAAAAAAACAATGTTGAAAATAAAACTAAAAAACTATTTTCATAGTTCGTCTGCTATAAGCGATCGAAAGTAGACAAAATCATCACCTTGTCCACACGTTGCAACAACTCCAAACACTGTGTCTTGTTCAGCAAGTTCATCCAAATCAAAGTCATCCATGGCAGAAATCTTTGCTCGGATACCTCGTCGTTTTAATTCCTGTCCAAACACACCAGCTAATGTTTCAGCATTACCTATAAACTACGTAAGTAAGCAATCTCTTACTCCGAATTTTAAGCTTAAATAGCACGAATGAAATATTCACAATTTAAGATGAAAATTAAAGAAGAAACACATAAAACGTCTTGAAATATAATTTTTTTAAACTTAAACTGCCTATGTCGAACTTTAACTTTCTTTCAATGTAGATTTACCACTCAAAAAAATCGAGACGCGTCTCAATGGAATAGCGACTCTCCGCGGTTTTGGATAAATTGGTTAGTTTGTGAATTATAATGTATAAATTTTTTTTCAAGATGCTATCAAAAAATTAGAAAAATTGCTAGATAGTTTAATGTTAAAATGACTTGTTAATGACTCAAATAGAATATAAATTGTCTTTAAACAAATATATAGTTTACGTAAAACAAAACGATGCAGATGACCGTCGTTAATACAAATAGATACCCGTTTCTGATCCGTAGAGGACAGTGACCTTTTCACTAGACGTTTGTTCACCCAATTTCTTTTTAAGATGATCCAACATTTCATAATCGTCATATGACATTTGCAACATTTTCGCGCGGCGGCTGGCAGCATCTTGCGAAAAACTGCTGTGAAGAGAAGACGCAACATCTGAATTTTTGCGCACCAGTTGCTTGAATCTAAATTAAAAGGAAATTATTCAAATTTTTCTAAAAAAGCGGAAGTAACATATGATAGCAGTGTTTGGGTATGGGTGACACTTAAACATAACTGAATAATTAATGTTTCTCCTTAATAAATTTTACACGCTTTAAAATGTTTGGGTACGAATAACATAGGATTGTCAAAACAGTTTACCCGCACTTCTTTCCTGCTTATATTGTATAGGAAACTTCTAGTTAATATCTAACTTAAATGAGCAAATTTCAATATTAACACGCGTTATTTAATTTCATTGCTTCAGCCTATTATATGTTATTAAACGTAGAACGTTTCTAAAATAAGCATTTCGAAATTAATTTTTTCCTAGACAACACACCTGTTTACACTGTACAAATAAGCTAGGTTTATTAATGACACCTGGATTTAGCATTAAATTTATGACAAAAATAATTTTCAATCTAATATAATTGCTACAATCGTCCTCCAACAAATGAATCTGACGAAGTCGAGATGAAAACGTCGATATTCTGTTTGCTAACTAAGCTGAGCTTCGTGTATTTGCAATTTGTCAAAATTTATCATTCGCTAAGTTGAAAGATTAAAATTTCAGCGCAGCCTAGATCACTCTCGTTTCGTTTGATAAATTTTCAACAATTTCATTTTCTCGATATATTTGCCCAGTATGATAGCCCATAACAAAAATAGAGGCCACCTGAAGATATGTCACCCCAAGGTTCAGTAGGGTGATATAGGGTAAGATGGGAACTTTTAGAGTGATGAATTTTCAGATGAGAAAATGTTGTAATATTTCATTTTGGCGTTAGGTTTTAAGCTTAGGAAACAACAATTGTGGTTTTAGTTAAGGCTTAGGTCTATAAGAAATGGAAAAATAGGGTTTTGGGTTAGAGCTTAGTGGGTGACATTTGTTCAGCTGGGAATATTTGGAGTGACATATCGGAAAAAATCTTTAGGTCGCATGTCTTCAGGTGATTCAAAAATATTCCCTCTAGCTATATAAATGTATCTGCCTTTCACCAGATATTAAGTCAAGAATTTGGGAAAAAATTAGAATAAAAACATCTAAAATGATCAATGAGAAAATGATTGCCTCCTTAGAGAAAAGTCCTGACTACGTTTCCGTTTCTGCAGTAACGTGATTAAGAGTTTATATCATTAACTAATCTATAAATGTTTTACATGGTGGAAAATTTCGATGTCAATTTTTCTAAATTTTAAAGGAACGATACAGTCAACTGAGCGGTAATTAGGAGCGGAAGAAATAGTATTTGTATCCCACCTGTCTACATCTACTTCAACCATGTAAGTACGACCGTTTTGCTTGACAACGTCAATATTAATCGGTAAACAGACAAACAGACAAAGTGTATCCTCGCTCCGCTGTGTTGTCTTGTCTGTATCAAATTAATCTCTGATTGGACATTAGAACTCTCTAAATATAGACAGCAATAGTAACTGACTATATAAATATAAGCACAAGAAATTGTTTTTTCAATAAATAAATTCATATCTACCAATACTATGCCACAAAGTTAGAAGAAAAACAAAATATTCTATAGTTAATGGAAGATGAAGTGAGGGAAATGAAATGGTACATATTTTCACTGGACAGAATAAGTAAAAGCTGTTTCTAAAACAAGCCAACAAGAATATTGCTGATGCAACAAATGGCTGATTAGAGATTCAGTTTTAACTTCAGATGTAAAAAATTACGATTTGATGTGTTTGGCAAAAATTATATATAAAATATTTATCCTGAAAAATGGAAAAATTTGACATGCAGTTTGTAAAAAACTAATCTCAACATTGAAATAATCGAATGTTCAAAACCTTGGGGTGGGAATAGCCTAACCAGTCGGGTGTCCTTTTGGTATTTATAAATAATGCATTATACAAGATTACCATTATGACCATATTTTAAAGTGTGCCATTCATAATCTCATTATGGTAACGTAACCATAATATAACAAATAATGGTATTACACCATATAATCATTATCTCACTAACCCCGATGTCACCCATCTTGCAAAAGAAAATGTGATATTATTTAGATCCTTTATATTGATATGTAGAAACATTATTTTAAACCCTAAACAGAAAAAGATTGGAACTCATTTGAATCTGCCTATCGAACTTTGAAAATAATGATCATTACAATTATTCATTAAATATAAAACTATATAAAAAACGATGTCATAATTAACAACTAATTTCATGATACTGATGAGTCTTCACAACTCCACATTTCCGTCATCATACTGAATAAAATTACAATTGTAATAACTGAATATATTATGATAGCTTGTAATGTAACAATGAAAAATTTTTTATGATACGAGGGGTATTCAAAAAGTTCTAAGACGAATGCCATAAATTAAAAATGAGTCTGTTTAGTTCTGTAAAATCGTGTATAATCGTGATAATTCTCGAAAAAATTTGTAAGTTACTTCATTCTAGTTTTGTGCCCAAGAGAGTTACGTTACGTATAACATTACTCAATTTTTTGGCCTTAAAAATGAACCAATTATGAGTAAATAGCAATGAAAACCTTCTTAAAAAATTTAAACTTTTAACAATAATTATTGGGAGTCCTCTCCGTCCAGAGCAGTTGTTTATAGCTGGATCAAGCGATTTAAGAATGGTAGGAAGAGCTTGAAGACAATCCAAGGGAAGCAACACCACCCTCATCAAGGAATGCCCAAAATCTTGAGCTTGTGAGAAATCTTATTGAGGAGGACAGACGAATAACAGTTCTTGAAATTACCAATGAAGTTGGTATTTCAACTGGGTCAACTTTCTCAATTCTGAATGAAGATCTTCAATTGAGGAAGCTGCCTCCGCGCTGCGTCCCCCAAAGTTGAGTCAATTATATCATAATTCGAACAGGGTATTTTTTTCACCCGGCGACGAGTATAACATTTCAAACATGATATTTTTTAAAAACTTATTTTCTAATTACAGTTTATATCAAAATTACAATTTATTCCTGTTTTTTGAAACAGTCTCAAAATACACAATAGAGAAAAAAAATTAAACATCCATTTTGATAAAGACCAAAATAATTATGGGTCTCTATAGTTCAAATATGCGTCAAAAGGCTAACTCCACGTCGTGTTTTTATTCTGAGAATAATATTCAACATGTTCATCAACAGAATATATATA
>CABFPE010000521.1:293633-316994 GCA_900660155.1 Hofstenia miamia | reverse complement strand
TCTCTGGATTTGGAAGGACGACCGCTTCTTTGAGTATCAGTCACAGATCCTGTGGTCATAAGTTTTTTTATGACAATTCTTGATCGTCTTTGGGTCAATTTGGGCATGTTTTCCCTTAATAGTTCTCCACCATCTTTGCACTTGAACAATGCATCCCCAAACATCGGCTATCTATCCTGTAGAGTAAAACGGGGGGTTTTTGAAATAAAATAAATTTGAAAAATTGAAATTGAAAGATATTTAAACAAATCTGAAAGGAAAACAACAACATAAATTAAATTGCCATACATTAAATAATATATACACAAAAATTGAGAAACATGATATAGCATTTGAATAAATTGTATTTATTTTAAAATAGGGAGTTACTTTTCAATCACCCTGTATATATATTCTAAATTTTATGTACGAACTTATTCAGAATTATTAAGAACGCAAGTTTGTGAAAATTACATCATTAATTTTGATGTAAATTCAATTAATGTAATGGGATTTTAGCAAAATTTGAGTGGTAATATTTTTGAGGCAACTGAATACATTTATGCAAAACGTTTAGAATAAACAAAATTTTCACCCTGAAATGGATTTTTTCACTATAATTTACATAGTATGTATATTTATGGAGTTTTTAGAGTACTTCTTCACAGGGAAATAAGTAGAAAATTAAATTTCTGATTAAAAGTTTACGTGAAAATTTGAATTCACAGTGCTAAGATTGAGTCTAGTGTTAAAAATCAAAGTTATTGTGTTAGTCATTGCAGAAATAAATTGTGAAGATGAGTATTTCAAAGCTTATGAGCCAGACTGTATATAGCCAATGTAACGAATTACTGTAATGTCTCACAAATTCTTAGTAACACGGAACAACGCGCTACAATAATATAATAGTAATTAGTAGCGCGTTACCATTGAAAATATTAAATTAACGGCTTTTGTAATATTTTTCCAATTTTGTAAATAGCATAATAAATATAGCCAGAAATATTTAAATATATGATTTGATTTGTGTGGAATACACAACATATTCGTAGTATAAGCTTCAGTTAAGATTTAAAATTTAAAAACTTATATAAGTGAAAATTAATAAGTGCGAGTAATATAAATAAGTTACGTACATGGTAATGAACTAAAATATTACATTAGTATGCCTATACGTAAATCCAATGTTGAAATTTCTAGATTTTTTTTTATCTGATATTTATTAAAATTAATATTTTCTTATTTCGTTAGTATATTTAGCTAATGTTTATATTGATTTATAAAATTGTTAGATATAACCTTACTACCCAAAATTGAAAAATAAATTATTTGCATTCTACAATTTTGGACTACATTAGAGATAACTGGGTGAAAATTCAATTGTTTTCGCATGACATCAAAGCACTTTATACGATTATAGCATGCTATTTATTAAATATGATTTCAGAAACCGTGGCGTTCGAAATTATAACAATGGCTTGTTTAAATACCTTTCGCGTATATTACCAATAATAAAAAGTCAGTTATTCAAAGTAGCAATGTATAGAAAATAAACAAAACTGTTTCAATAATTTTTCAATTAATATTATTCAATGCTTAAGAATATAATTTTTTAATAAAGTTTTATAACATATTTATTATTAGTATAACATTATTTAAAATTAGTAAAAGTTGTGTGTTTAGAACACCCGGCAAAAGTTGGGTGAATGGAACAAATTTCCGTCTTAACTACACGATTTAATCGGCCCGATTAAATCGTGTAGTTAAGAAAGGTTTTTAATCATATATTTATGTGCAAAACATTTTAAAATACAGAGAATATTAATAAGATAAGTCAATTAAGTATTTAGCGTAATGCGTAAATACTGGTCAGTTTTTGCTTTTACTTTATTAATGTACGTCATTATATTATTTATTTTAATATTCTAAGTATTGGTCCCTTGTCACTTTGAACGCAATTAGCAACTTGAAACATTGCAAACAATTTATATTTAGCAATTGATTGCTCCATTAAAGTTATAAATTATACTTTCAGAAGATTTTTTACAGTTTTGCTTGTATGTGAATATCGAGCTTGAAGTTACAACCCCATTTGTTTGTGATTAGTAAATTATGTATTGTAGTTATATTATTGAATATCCTTACTAAGGTGTAATTTACGATGTTTTACAACACAGATAATTTATCACCGCGTTGAATTACATTTATATCGATAAAATAAATAATTGCTCAAGTTTCTCAATAATTAAATATTTTCTCAATTCTGAGAATGTCAAAAAATTGCTCGAAAAAACTAACCCTGAGGTGTTTCCAAAAGGTCACTTATCTGAAATTGATCCCAGTTTAAGTGCATAAACAATCATAGCCTTCTATATCTTCAAAATTATATTTGAATTGAAAGTAATTTGTATCATTAATGGGACCATCACTTAACTAATTCTGTGAAAATGAATAGAGGTTGATAAAATAGTACTTTTTAATATTAATTATCTGAAAATTTTATATAGTTTGAATGAGAGCTATGTTATATTATTAAAGTTCTAACGGCTTTAAAAGTAAGGAATCAAGCGTATTTTAAATATTATTTATAATGAAAGGGTAATTGTATATAATACTCTTAAAAGCAAAAGACAATTTAGATATAATATTGAATGGGCGGAGTTAAAAAATTATCAAAATTTAATAAGATGCTTTATATAAATGATCTATAGAACATTTGCCTCTATTATTTAACAAAATTAATTGATTTATAAATATTCAGTTTATCTTTGTTTATATTTACTTTCCATTTTCCTGTTTGTATGCATCTTTTATATATCATATATTATCTAATACAAAGTGTAATTTATAATTTGATTGCAGTATAATTATACCCTTTATCATTTTGAAAAATATTCTGATTTATGTTACGTAAAGTATTTCAGATTGTATATTGATGGAGTTTTTATTCATCATTATTGTTTTGTTGGTAAGAATTTACTTGATGAACATGTACCAAAATTACAGTAGGCTCCAATACATTGGATGCTGTTGTATAGTAAAGGATTATATTTTAATTAAATTTAAGATTCCATAAGAAAAGCATGGCAAAATCGGTTAATTTATTGCGTCCAAAAAATTGCGACCAAACGTATTGTTTATTATAGATTACCATGTCAACAACTAAATCTATCACAAATATTCAAGTTTTACTAGTTGTATTGCTACATTATCGATATTGACGTTAGCTGCAACAAAGTCGTTTAAATTCACTAATTATACACCTCCACTGATCCCATTGTATTTATTTAGTCCATATTCAATATAATATTGTATCTCATAATTTAATAAAAATAGGATTTGTAATTGTGATTGACTATTCATACATTTTAATGCTATTGGAGAATTTTACAGCAAACGCATGCCATCAAAATTATTTCAAGAATACTTTTCTTTATATGTCTTAGCTCGAAATTAAAACGCGGGAACAACTATAAAATAGCTCTATGATCCATTTTGTTGGTGCAGCAGAATCTCGGTGTCTGCAAGTACTGTACGTTAAGCGCTTAGGTTGATACGATTGAAAATTTGTTTACAAAGCGTGTTATAAAATCGAATATTCTAATGACAGGGAACGATCAGGGTCACAAAATTAAAAGTTTTGAATGTAGAATATAATCAGTTTCCAACTCGTAAATGCGTGAAGCATTAAGCTATGGTAATTTGAATGATATACTTTCATGAATGTTTGACATTTTGCTTAGAATCGACTAGAGCTAATATTTTGAATTACTAAAAGTTGAATAGGTCTTCATAAGCCAGCTCCATGCCTTTGAGAGCGAAAAAATCACATTTTAAGAAACAATATTTCCGTGTTTGCGGTTGATAGAAGGCTTGCCCAAAAAAAGCATCACAGAAAAAGTTATTTTGGGTTCACAGATGATGGTGATTTTGCGCCCAGAAAACATTTTTTGTTAACTACTGTAAATGCGATTTTCCAAATTTTTTACTTACCTCTTATATTTTAGCTTATAATTCGTTTATGGAAATCATACGTCAATAGCAGGATTAGCATTGGCTTTCTGCATCCGTATTGCAATTCGGGTGGTGGTGGTGAAAGAGTTTTATGGATTGCTGTTAAAGAATTATTTCTCAAGTAATGCTTTATCTAACAAGTTCACAATATATATATATATANGCTGTCACTCTACTTCCATGCCTGTGATCTCCTCCTGTTCAATCGACTACTGACTCGCAAATTGGATCTTGATCCTTTTGATTTCATCAAGTTCTCTAATTCCTGTTGCGCTCGCTCTGATGATGTTGTCACCTTCTCCATTCGTCGTACGAAGAAACATCTCACTCTTCACTCGTTTTTCAATCGTGCTTGTACTGCTGCTAATTACATCTTGACTCTCAACCCTCCAACAGCCATTAATTTATTTTCCCGCCGTTGAGCTTCAAGAAATCGTTGATGGCTTTCCTCTTTGCTGAGCCCTTCTCCAACTTCGCCTATTCTTCCATTTGCTCCTATTTCGTCTCCAGAGACTGTCCTCGCTGCCGTAATACTTGACTTGTTTTTATTTTTTTGTTGTGTATGCCTTTAGCGGCTAAATAAAGTGATTCATTATTATTATTGTTATTATTGAGATGTAATTAGCAGCAGTACAGCACGATTGAAAAACGTTGTTTCTTGGGACGACGAATGGAGAAAGTGACATCATCAGAGTCAAACAGGAATTGGAAGCATCAGGGTCCAATTTGCCCGTGAGCAAACGATTGAACACGGGAAGATCACAGGCATGGAAGTAGAGCGACAGCGGGAGAGAGGAAAATGGGAGAAGAGCGTTTTTGTATGGCAAGAGAGGGATCCATTTGAAAGCACGCTTCTGAATTTTGAATTTAATTTCCTATATTATTTGTGAAAGAACTTGATATCTATAAATGTACTGAAATTTGAAAACGTATATTGACATTATGAAACACAAATAATATTTCTTTCTCATAAAATTGTATGAAGTACTTTATTGCATGAGCTCATTGTATGCAATTGTTGTTAATAAATCCCATCGTTTCTGTAGCTCTGAATTTTTTCAGGATCTAAATTTCAAAAATCTTCTGAGAAATGATTGCTACTTCCAATGATTTTTCCAATGATTATATTTGCAAACACTTCGTTCAACAATCAAAATTTACTGCAAACTATTTGAAATATAACCAGATAGAATGGTTTATGCAATTTTTATAGAATTTGATAATTTTGTGTATTTGGAAAACGAATTTTATCTTCAGATTTCTTTTATGTAACAGTATGTTTTTCTTAAGTAGCTTTTATTCTGTTTATCCTTGTACATTCTCTGTACTTACAGTCTGTAAATATTATTTACAAAATATATACAAATAGTGTACATAATATATACAAACATATTTACAAAACTGATATCTACAGAAATGTACAAATAAAATAAACAAAGCTAAAACAGTAATTAAAATAAACAAAAACAAAAAATAAGTTAAAAATAGAAAACAAAAATGACATATTCTAATAATTTTAGGTCTTTCGTATTTCAACAGAATTAGTCCTCAAATTGTAGACCAAACAAAATCAATATTTAGTCAAATATAGATATTGCAGATTAAACGTTTATGAAAGCTTAATTTTTTTACATTTATCGAATATGTTATTGTCGGTTTTTATGGACAATTTTGTTCAACACGTTTTGTCAACTAGGGAACAAATGGTGCATGTGGAATTGCTCGGTTGACAAGAACATCTTCAGTTTACACGTTATTGTCTGTTGACATGACAAACATCATTCTATTTCAGGTTTTAGTGATTTTTTACCAACCTAATACTGGAAGTCGATTTTCATATACTCTATTTTCATTTTTGCTGCCAGGGGAACTGGTATTTAACAGTGTTCGTTAACATGCGTCATTGATAGCGGTTTTAGCAAGAAGTTTTTTTAATTACAGTTTTTAGCAGTAGTGTACTGCCGTGAGGATCCGAGTGAGAATTTCCAAATAGCACTGGGTAACCTGAATGAGGAAGTTGGATTGGATCATTGGTTCTTAAAATGCTAATATTAATTGCATCTTCTGCTTTTGTTGGATGCGTACAATCTGACCTCTGAAAGCTGCTAAATTTTTGTGCACTGAGATCCTGTCAAAATATAGATCATAAATAAAATAAATATACTACTTTCATATAATATTTTATTCAATCAATGT
This sequence comes from Hofstenia miamia, assembly GCA_900660155.1. NCBI lineage: Eukaryota > Metazoa > Xenacoelomorpha > Acoela > Hofsteniidae > Hofstenia > Hofstenia miamia. The sequence goes on along the minus strand of CABFPE010000521.1, from coordinate 310,805 downwards.
TAAATAATTTTTAAAAAACCCACCCATTGTTCTTGTAAATGCTTTGATATACCTTTTGGAATAATTCATTCCAAAATTCTCCAAGTACAATTCAAATCAAACCAATGTTTTCAGTAACATATCTGTCAATATAAAAATCTTCGTCTTGACAAAAATGTCGATTCGTTTCGTCAACAGATAAATTAAACTGAATGAAAAACGATTTGATAAATCTTTCTTTGTGAACACTTTCTTAATTCACAATTACTTTTTAATTAACAGAAGCAGAAAATAAGAGAATTACATCAGGAGTTAAAATATATCAGCTTCAATCATTGACATTTCGAGATGTAATAATAATAACAATAATAATAATCAACTACTTTATTTAGCCGCTGAAGGCATACACAATAAAAATATACAAACAAGTCAAGTTTTACGGCAGCGAGGACAGTCACATGAGATAAAATAGGAGCAGATGGAAGAGTAGACGAAGTTGGAGAAGGGCTCAGCAAAGAGGAAAGCCATCAAAGATTTCTTGAAGCTCGGTGGCGGGAAAAAAAATCAATCGCTGTTGGAGGGTTGCGAGTCAAGATGTAATTAGCAGCAGTACAAGCACGATTGAAAAACAAGTGAAGGGTGCGATGTTTCTTTGTACGATGAATGGAGAAGGTGACAACATCATCAGAGCGAGTGCAGCGGGAATCTATTGACCACTTGTCAATTGGTAATAAATATCGATAGTCTGAACATGCAGTACTCGTATTTAGAGTAAATTGGATTGAAAGTAAATATCTTCTGTAAATGCAATATTTTGCTTGATTTTCCATTTCCTTTTCAAGGGTCTAAATATTGGCTGTTTCTGTGCTTTCTACAAATCTATTCAATAATTACATTACTACGTACATCTACGTCAGTATTTGCATTTTGAACGTGACGAGCACTTTGAAGGATATATTAGTAGTTTGGGTTAATAAAGTAAAAAGTCATTTAAAATTTAAAATATTTAAAAACTTGTGATATTAATTTTGATAAAATTCAGTTATTTAGATATGGTGATGCCATCGACATAATCATCTACACAGGCGATCTAAATGAAGTGAGTTCAGAAGAAATTTTATCGAGTGCTTCCTCTCGCTTTAATGTTAACTTTAAGTATTCTCCTCGATTTGTTAAATTACATTCTCGCTCATTAGTAGAACCACAGTATTGGCCTTACTTCACCCTGCTGGGTAAGTTTACTTTAGCAGCAATTTAGATGTCCCAATGGACTATTATATATGTCCATTGACTAATATATACTAATAGCACGATACAGTATTGTTTTTTAAGCAAATGGTTCCAATATTTAATTATATATTTTTCGTCGAAATGATTGCAGTGTCATCAGGGTTGGCAAAAAAGTGTATTTTTTAGAAAAACATGTTTTAAATGTTTAAAAAAGTTTTTTTGCTTGTAGACATGCCCAGTTCAAGGCACGAAAATTTTGCTAAAAACATTGAATTATGATAAGCTTATCAACATTCATTTTTCGCTTCATGCATGTAAACAAAACGCAAGTTTTGCCATTTTTTCGCTAGAAACTCGGTTATAAAAGTACGAATGGACGTAACCCAAAAATTTTTCTCCAAACTTTCCTACATAAATTTGAAAAAACCTTTAAAGAAACACTGCAAAAAACAATTGTTTTAAACATTGTTTAAAACATGTTTTAAACAAGTCTTGTTTAAGACATCCCAACCCCGAGTGATATTACTTCAAGTGTGTGTCTATCTCAAAATCCTCGATTTCTAGGGATAAATAAAACATATTTGGTAATGGTACTGACCAAATTGTGGAAAGTTTTCGGATTCGGTTGCGTTCCAGATTTACTTGAAATATCGTTAAAGGAGTATTTTCATCTGAACTGTGGTTTTTACTCATACCTACTAATTATGACAAATGTAATGCTTTGGCTTCTTGGGGTATTTTCTATTTCATGTGAATTTAGGTCAAAGTCTGGCGTCCATACTTATGGCATTCGAAGTCATTTTGCGACATCCACCAATTGTATTTTTCGACTCAATGGGATACACGTTTACGTTGCCATTTATGAGATTCATTGCTGGTTGTTACGTTGGATGTTATGTGCATTATCCTACAATTAGCAGAGATATGATCGAAGTACTTTTAATACTATGTTATTTGATATCTTATTTATACCATGTGTGAACTTGTTAGTTAACACTAGAAAGTCCAACTATTCTATATTTTAAATTCATGAAGTTGTCAGAATTAACCCATTCAAGTAAAACTAACGAAAACAAAATCTAATGAAAGAAAAGTGTCAGAAGAACAAAATAAGATGTGCAATGTGGTCAAATTTGACCGCTCGGACTTTCTAGTGTTAATATTAATTTCTGGTTTCATGTTAATTACTATTTAGGTAGTCTCTAACTCATCTGGTACCTACAACCACAGTAAAATTATAGCTTCCAGTGCAATTTTGAAAACAGGAAAATTAATTTATTATAAAATATTTGCTCAATTGTATGGATGGATGGGAAAGTTGGGTGCACATGTCACTTTAGTAAACTCCTCATGGACACGAAATCATGTAGACTCCATATGGGGCATAAAAAGTGAAATTGTGTATCCTCCTTGCAATGTGTCGCATTTGACGAAACTTCCATCTCAACGACAAAATGATTTTTTCAATATTCTATCCATTGCTCAATTTCGACCAGAGAAGAATCATGCCTTACAATTAGAAGCATTTTCACGCTTACTTAAAAATTTACCGCAGGTGTGGTTTGCTCTTTCTTCAACTAAGCGTATTGCAAGAGACTTGATATCTTGCTTTCTTACAGTTGTGATTTAGGGTATTGGTAGGGACATGGTAAAACTACAAGTAGCAGGTAGTGTCCGTCATTCTGCTGACGAAGCTCGTGTTCAGGAATTGCGTAAGTTGGCTACTTGCCTCGGAATAGAAACATCTGTGGAATTCTTAGTAAACATATCATTTGAAGAGCTGATGACTAAAATGTCACAAGCAACAATAGGAATTCACACAATGTGGAATGAGCATTTTGGAATTGGTAACATTTTTTGAATTTTTACGCAGAGATTAATGTAGGTAAATTTATAGTTTTCGTATATTTCTGATATTGTTGATAGTGCATATTTAGTCGAAGTACAATATTTTTTAGCATAATTGGTCATAAATTAAAATGTGAAATTGTGCTAGTTTATTCTGTATATACTTTGTTTTATTCGTAAAATTAGCCTAGAAGTTTTAACTAGTCCTATTAGAATTGATTTCAAATTTATTCTTTGTAAGTTACACAAGGGTGGTTTGAGTGTTTTCACAACATTAAAATAACATTGCTTGCTTTGGCGATAAATAATAATGATTTTTATTACCGAGTTTAAGATGCTAGCAGGATTAAAAACATTGTTAAAGTAATCAAATGTGCTATAGAACCAGAAAAATTCTGAAAAATGCGAAAATTCAAACGAAGTGTAAAAGTTTTATGTTTTTGTATGTCCTCCTCAACATTGTGCGAAATGGGAAATTGTAATACAAATGTTTTTGAATGGTTTTACACAGACCAATCTTCATTCCTTATTCCTGCGTTGTCACAAACTATTTTGGTATCCTTTCTTTTTTTAATTTTTATCACAATAAAACTATAAAATTTTATTGGTTTGCATTCACTAAGATTCGGTTTAATTCAGACTATAAGAATTTTTTCACAAGTGCGGATCCCTTCTAGATATTGTAATGAATTCCAGTCTGAACTGTATACACTCATGAAACTTTTTGAATGTGCAATACTCAAAACTCATTTCGTGATTAGGTGTTGTTGAAATGATGGCGGCGGGTCTCGTTGTTTTAGCACATGAAAGTGGAGGTCCTAGTACAGATATTGTCACTGTGTCCCCTAGCAATAAACGCACTGGTTTCTTGGCTACAAAAGCGCAGGAATATGCTGATGTGATGTTCGAGATATTAAAAATGGAACCATGTGAAAGACTAATTATTTCATCACGAGCAGTACTTTCAGTCGAAAGATTTTCCGACAAACATTTTTCCGATTCTTTTCTTAGAAATCTTCAATCCATTATCCCTATTTAATTTGTTAGATTGGTGGAAATTTTATTTTTTTTAATGTAATTTTGCTATTATATTATTTAATTTTAATATTAAATCTATTTGCATAGTAAATTAAATGCTTTACGAATAATGCGGTAGATCAGTTCATGTTTTATTTTAAATTAGCAATTGAAAATGCTCATACTTGGATATTTTATTTATTTAACATTAGAAGTACCAAATGTGTCAGAATTGTTTTTTGTTTACTTGTGTATGCATTCATTCAAAACAACAGCAGGTATATACACCTCCAAAAATATCTATAATCTATTTGAATTTCCATAAGTAAAATTTTTTCCATTCTTTTACATAATTTCTTAATTGAAATGCTACATGTAAAATGAATCTCAAGGAGCAATGGTACTTCTAGTGTTAAACATCTTCAGAAATGTTATATTAAAAAATCATTTTAACAATGTTGTTGTTAAGTCGTCTAAATAATTCGAGGCAAGATAGTATGATAAACATGAACATTAAGCTTTTGCTTGGATTATTATGCATGTGATACACTTGAAAGCGCTGAATATTATACAAAGTGAAAATTTTGAAATCATTTTGAAGACAATTTTTGAAATAATCAATAGTCAAACTAATTTATTTGAGATTTAATATTATAGGTAACTAAATGGCTAAGTTATGCATTCTTATTATCATGTTCATTATTTTGATGATATGCATAACTAAAACTAGTTGATTTAAATAATATATTTTATATACAAAAGAATTATGAATACAAAATTGAGTTCATGCATGAATTTAAAAAATATCTTGTGAATTTTGTATTGGGAAGTTTTTTATAATGGCAATGACATGAAGAAACATGTTAAATAAATGATGCGTTTCTTTTTTAAATTCCGAATACGATAAAGAAACACCAAACTGATAATTAAAAGAAATGTTGTGAAACCATTGCAATGAAGCAGAGAAAGTGTAAATAAGCAAGTGTTCTTAATTTAATATTCAATATAATTGAATGTTGCTTTATCTGATCTATCGTCATCAAATATTTGTGTAATTTCGTACAGCTTATTGGTTATTATCGGATCAGGAAAATAAAAAAATACAATATGGTTTGTACTATTCAGTAAAGAACAGTTTTTACACTTCGAATAAGTTTTTCTTTGAGAATCATTTTATGAAGACTTTCTATCTCAAACCATTATGATAAAATGTATTACAGAATTGAATATGATTATCAACATCTAGCTTACAGTTGAATTCTCCGCCATATTTGTCCTTGAGTTAGGTTGCATCTTAGCAGTTATAGTATAAAGGGAAACTGCAATGATTTTATAATTTTTCAATATAATAGGGTTATGTACCGATGTAAACATTAATTTATTTATTAAAATAGCCTATGAATTTTTGAAATTATTTCGATTTGTGTAAATGAACCGATTATAACTCAAGAACTAATAAATATTCATTTTTTAATTTGTTTTTGTTCAAAAAAACTTTTTTTATGTTAAAATGGGTGTCAGTCAATTCCGTTTTAAAAATCCTAAATGCGCCACTGAGCCATTACATGTCTAGATCTTTCTAATGCGTTTGATTCCATCGATCCTTGTATTTTACTTTCAAAACTTAAGCAATTACATTTTTCTACCCAAAGCTTAGCTTTTTCATCAAATTATTTAAGTAATCGAAAACAACGAGTTAAACTTAATGAGACATTTTCAAATTGGATTGAAATTAAAAGAGGTATTCCAAAGGGAAAAATATTAGGTCCCTTGCTTTTTAATTTATATGTTAATGATTTAAGTAATTAACTAATTTCATGTTATTCAATACGCTGATGACACAATGCTATTTTGCTAAAATATATCGAATGCAATCATAAAAATTGAAGATGACTGCTCAATTATCTCTATTTTGCCTCAATAAAATTGCGTGCTAATCCTACCAAAACTCAATTCTGTATTATAAAATCAAAAACTAATTCCAAAAATTGTTCTTAACAAGCTAAACTTTAATGGCACCCAAATAGATCAAGTGCACAATTTCAAATACTTAGGAATTACATTTGACTCATTACTTACCTTTCAAAAGCAATTTAATATAATCATTAAACGAATGGCTATCTCAATTAAAGCACTCAGCAAAATATATCAGCAGTTATCTACAAAAGCTAAAATTCAGTTAATCCATGCAATAGTCAAGTCATTCTTATTATGGCAATATACTTTATACGGATGTAAATGAAAATTTCCTAAAAAAACATAATTCACAGTTAAGATGGTCACTAAAGATAGTAATAAACAACTATTCTAAGTAAAAATTTCTTAAATCCGCAATACACAATTCAGATAAATTTATTAACAACATTGTATAAGACCGCAAACAACATCAACCCCTATAATAAAATAAATTTCCCTAATCTCGGTAAAATCGCACACCTAAATACACGCACTCGAAATATTAAACCAGTTCCTTGTAAAAAGAAAGTGAAAAATTCATTAATACCTCTATAAACCTTTGGAATAATTTACCTAGAGATTTATAGTTACTGAATAATTTAAAGATGTTTAAAAACAATGTCAAACGATATTACTATAATTCTAGAAAAGAAATAATTGAATTCAAATGGAGGGTTTCAAATTTTACAACCAGGATTATTCAACTAGCAGAAATTAAAACGCCATAGCCAAATTGTGCAATTTTCTTTTGTGCTATTTTTTGTAGTTTATTGACGCTTTCAGAGTTGCTATCAGTATACTTATATATTGTCAAGTAATTTCTGAATAAAGATTTCTTCTTCTCTACATCTAAAAATCTAACTGTTAGTAGACACATCTGAAGTACGCAGGTATTATGTATAAATATTGTAATTCAAAATGTAATGTTCGCTTAGATTTTCAAATTTTGAGGATACTTCAAAATATACGATAATAGATAAGATATTCTTTATTCAGATAAATATTGACAATTAATAACTGGTAATTTATCTGAATAGCGTCGAAAAATATACAATCATACGTAATACATGCAAACAAAAAATAACTATACAATAAATTTACCAGGTTAGGGAAGCATTACTAATGAGAGATTTCAAGTAAGGATTGTTGAGTAATCATAATTGTAAAATTTATATCCTAGCCATGATTCACCTGAGATATACTGTTGTTTAAGGTAAATTATAATTTGCCTTTAAAAAACGCTTAATTTTTCAATGTTTTTTATTTCTTTAGGTAATGAATTCCAAGTTCGGATAGCGGTATTAATGAATGATTCTTTCATAATTGTTTTTCTATATCTAATACATGAAAATGTTTTGATCTGGAGTTCTGCTTATGAATAAAACCAGGCATAGAAATCATATTAAGAGGTGGTAAGTTCTTTATGAGTTTAAAAAAGGTCAACATAGTATTTAAAATGACAAGCTATCTTGGGTAAAGGAGAGATTTTGAAATGTAGTTCTTAGTTCTAGAAGAATTTTTCTTTGAAGCATTTAGTGCCCATCTCAATTGGCTATCAAGTTTCCTAAAAATACAATCTTTTATGTCAGTAAGTATTATATTTGCATAATTTAGGTGACTCATTAAAAATTCATGAAAAAATTGAATTATCGCACAGGGGGGTAGTTGCCTTACTATCATTGACATATTTCTTATAAGAGTTAAATCTGAAACGTCGTAGTAATATAAAATTCAGTTTTACCTTCATTTATGATCAACCTATTTTTTCTGAAATATATGCACAATTTGTTACAATTTGATGCTATAGATTCATTTGCCATATGCATGGATTTATTATCATTGAATATGGAGGTATCATCGGCGTATTGAATTAAATTACAATCAGTTGTCGTGTGCATGTCGTTTACATATTTACTGAAAAGAAGGGGACCTAGAACTGTTTCTTGAGGAACACCATTGTTAACAGGCAGCCAATTTGAAAAAAACATCGCTTTACTCGCTGAAACATATGCTTCAAATAACTAGTTATCAATTTTCTGCTTTTATTAGAAAAACCCATATAGGATAATTTTGTTATTAGTATGCTATGATTAATCGAATCAAAAGCTTTAAGATTTAAGCAAGCAATAGCTACAAACTGATTTGCGTCCAGTGACGATCTCCAGTTTTCTGTGGCTCTTAAAAGAGCATCAGTGGTTGTGAAATTTTTTCGAAAACCAAATTGAGTATTTGACAGTAGGTTGTACTTATTTAGGTATTCATTTATTTGCTCGTGCAATTATCTTTCGAATACATTGCTTAATGGAGATGTGATAGAAATTGGTCGATAATTTTGGGCAACTGATGGATCATTTTTTTTAAAAATAGGAGTAACATGGGCAAGTTTTAAATAATCCGGAAAATAATTATTTTTTATGCATTCATTAAAAATAAAATTTAAGGGATTGGCACTTATATCTGCAGTGATTTTAAGTGCCCACGAAGGAATTTTGGAAGGGCCATTTGATTTGTTGGGCTTAAGTTTATGAATTGCTTTTAAGGTTTCTTGTAAAATGGAAAAAAATTCAGGATTAATAACTTTAGCTGATTTACTTTAAACTTAACAATTGGACCATTATATTGTCCTACATTAATAAAAGGCTGGTTTAATTCGTTAGGAATTTCTTAGGTGTCTGTAAGAATTTTTCCAGTTTTATTTTTGATAGCATCAATACAGTTTAATTTAGATTTCTTGCTATTACTGATCTCATGAATTAGCTTCCACTTTGACTTTTGATTAGGTAGTCGGGCGTATTCATTTCTAATGTATTCATTATAGGCCTTGCGATTTTCAATGTTGGAGAAATTTCTAGCCTTTTTAAATGCAACAAAATTATTATGAGTTTTAGAACTTTTAAATATTCTAATTGCTGCATTTTTTCACGAATCAGTGCTTTACAAAAGTCATTTATCCAAGATTTACTATGTGCGGATATGTTTGAATTACTATTGGAATTTGATTTAATCATAATTCTCCTCTCTGGGCAAAATTTATTGAGATAAAATTAAAAAATTTCTGAAAAATGCATCAACATTGTAGTTGAGTCTGAGGCAGTATACACTGGAAGCCAGTTTTCTAAGTGCCAATTTAATATTGTTTATATTTTCAGTAGACTTTTCACGAGTTTTTATCCACTTCGTGGCATTATTCGAAGACGATTCAGATTTGCAAAACTCAATGGATGTAATGCAGTGGTCAGAAAAAGGGCATTCGGATGAATAAAAATTATAAAATGCACTATTTCTTTCAGTAAGCACAATGTAATCAATTAGTGTGGTACTCGATGATGTGATTCTGGTCGGCAATGTTGCATTAGTTAACTTTAAATTGAAAGTATTAAACGTAGGTCAATTTTGCACTTTTCAATAGTACTGAAATAATTTAGGTTCCAGTCCCCAAGCAGCATTAAATATTTATTTTCAGAAAAAGCCAAAGATAATTCCTCTTCTAATTGCTCAATGAACAAGTTAGCGAATTTCTTGTTTGAACAATAAGATACATTTAGCAACTGCCTTTTAAATGGAGAATTTCTTATTGGATTGTTTATTTCTACCCAAAGACTTTCAAAATTTGATGATAGATTACTCCTAATATCATTGCGAGATTTTGGATTAAATGACTTCTGTACTAGAAAGAGAACTCCCCCACCTTTTGTTTTACCGAGTGGATTATTGGATAATCTGTCTCTTCTGAATACAGTATATGCATCGTTTTTAAAAGACCATATGTTATCGGGATCGTGACTTTTTAGCCAAATCTCAGAAATTGTTAGTATGAAATCATTTTTAAAACTTGAAATTAATTGCTTATATTCTAAATTTTTGCTGCTAAGATTCTGAAAGTTCAAATGCACATAGCAAATAGAATTTGTCATTTTATTCAGCTTTTGAAAATAAGATTCGAAAGTTAAAATCGGGCCTGGATTTGTTTCAATACCGTATACAGCTAATAAGATGTAACATATAATAGTTGTTATTAATTTCTGTTTAATGCTGATAAGAAAGCGTGATTGATAAAAACAAAATTTATACTTTTACTATGAATAGATTACTTATAAACATGAAAATAGAAGTGCATTGGCAAAAGTAAATTGGTTTCGCAAGTGTTAAGAGTAGAAATGAGATATATAACGGCAAATAAAGAGATTTTTGTTGTGAAAATATATCTGAATTTAGGGTTATTGTAAATTGTCCGTAGCCTGGGCGTTTGGAAACAGATATATAGTAATTCACAAGACATAGTTAACATTTAAGAAGTTTTTTAACTGCTGGTTAGATTGCGGCGACTTCTGAGTAAGTCGATGATGAGGTGCTGCAGTGGCCCGTCGTGTGAAAAGCGGCTGATTTAGTGCTGATTGATTACGATCGTGATAATTGGGCGGCATGCTGTGCTTAATTGCCTGGTAACGGCGCGTGTGGTTAACTAAGTGCGGTTCTTCAAGCCGAACTTGATTGCTCCAGCAAGTTTCGCATATCCACATATAGAAAAAAAATCAGAATTTGGGTGATTTCCTAAATAAAAAGTATTAGAAATTTTAAAAACTGTGTAATTTAGTAATTTATAATTTTGGTGAAAGAAAATGTTGAACTCTTTGGCTTTCTTGGTGAGGGTGTGACTATTTGGAAATGGTGCAGCTTCCCCGACGTGGATTTTAGCTTATCTAAAATTGTTACTAACGTGCTTAATTAAATTTGAAAACTTATCCTTAATGTCAGTGTTTTGCATTATGTCATTTTGTCTGACTGTGACGAGGACGTTCTTAATTTTTCCGTTGGGCGTATAACGTTGTAGTGCGTGGGAAATGTCATCCATTGTTACTCCAGGATAAGAGTGTACGGTGACAGTGTGTCTTTTAATAAAGTGCTTCGAACGCAGATGTCGATACATCGATGTCTCTATGATGAGAAATCGGTGCCTTCTCGTAGCTTCTTTGGTTGGAATCTCGCAGTGTTCTTGGAATAATTCATGTCTTTAGGCGTTGAGTTTTCTGTTGATGGTGTTTGCGTTTGTGTGTTCGAAATATTTGGAGTGATCTGCGTTTGCTTATCATCGGTGATTTCATCTTCAGTTTAGCAAGCTTCAGAGAATTTAGATAGGAGTAGGTGAAATGTACAGAGCTCTTCTTTTGTTAAAGCGTTGAACAGTGCTAATAACTTTGTGCGGTATAATTGTATTAGCGAAGCATCCGCGGATGCTGCGAGGTAATTAATTCCAGTAAAGCGTGCTCATCAGAGCCGACTGCTCGCGACGAAATCATTACGCGTTATGAAATCATTATGCGTTATGTAATTTTTGTTCAATTTTACATACAATCTAAGAGCACCCAAAAACAATTTTCTGGACTTGGACTAATATCTTGGGCAAACTTATAGAAATTAAATTTAAATCGAAATTCAAATTTTCAAATTTGATGTCATTTCAAAAATCGGCACAAACGATTTTCTCTATTTCTTGCATATTTTTTATCAGTAAGGTATACCAATTAAAAAAATCAAATTTCGGGCTTGTGCAGATTTCATTTAATAAAAAGCTGACTCAGGGTGTAAAAATCTATAACCAAGTTTTACTCTCAATTGTAGACCTAATTGAGTTTTTTTCACCACTTTCAATTTATGTTTTGGTGCAGTGTTTTTTGAGATGATTTTTTAGAAATTACGGAAGTATAAACCAAGATGGGAAATTGATACATTTTTTAACCGCTCACTCGTCTAACCCTGAACCGTAGCTCGACACATTCAAAGAAAGGGTATTAAAAATATCAGCAAAACCAATACAGATATAAATAGAATTTACAAATTTCAAAAATATTTAAAATCCATTAGTCTTTTTAAGTTGTTCATTAATCTGTTAGGGTTCTTACACCCTAATAGTTGCAAATGTCCCACGAGCTGACTCATCTAAGCGTTTCCCGCTATTCAAGAGTTGGTTTGCCTAGTATATACAGTGTCGCAATTTTCAATTCTAGACACTGCTCAGCAGGTAAAATACCCAAATAATGTCTACTCTATGAATGTAAGAATTTTTTTTTGCGCAGGTAAATTCTAACCTGTAAGTGTAATTTCACCTCTATGAACTGCAGGATTGTCATTATTCACAAACATGATGAAGCATATTTCTCAAAAATGCCTTTATATTTCAAAATTACACATTTTTATGTACTGATCAACCAAACAAGTGAATCTATTTTCTCTTACAACTCGACAAAATTTGCAAACGTAGACCTAAAAAATTAGCAATCGATACATGTAAAATAAGAATCTTTATTCTCTTCATCACACACGGATCGTGAACAGTCCTTTATATTCAATGATCGCATTTTGCTCCGCAAATGACAAAACAAAACTGGAAACAATTCCTTTGGTAGTAAGCCTTTTGAACGGCACTCAGTACGCCAATACACACTTCTTTATGGGAAAATAGAGCGCGACATCAAGGGATTGATGAAAAATAGTGCTATTTGCTGGTAAAGTAGTAAAGAAGACTTGATTTTTTCAATTGACATATGTGAAGCTAATTAATTTCCTATCAACAACTTGAATCGTGGGGAGTACTTCACAATTTCGAGAAACTGCTTTTCAAACCAACCTCGTTTTGTTTTCTAATATAAATTTGGAATTTTAAGTTCACTGAAGTACAGTCTGACATGCTTTTTGACCAGTTTCCATTTTCTATATAGCCAAAAAACTGAGTGTAAAATAATACTTACCTGCAGTGGTAATTGTTTCCTCATTTTACAGTATACAGTACTGGCCAAAAGTTTGGGAACAGTGACCTGTGTTTTATGCTATTTCCTGGAAACTTAGTAAAATTCCTGGAATTCCCAATTTTATTTAGAATTTACAACAGATTCATTTAGCCAATCAAATTAACACATCTTTAGATTTACACACAATACATTTTCATTGAAAAAGCACTATCATTATAGTTTGAAATATGGTCCGTGGTAGTGAAATTTTACCAACAAAGTGCTCAAATTCATATCTTGTACGAAGAGGGGTACAATTATCGCGCAATAGCTGGTAGAATGGCCGTGTCAGTATCTTCGGTATCCAGAAGTGTTACTCGCTATCAGCAACTGCAAAATTTTCCTCTCGCAACCGGTCTGGAAGACCAAAAGTTACAAAAATTATTGAAGATTTCGATGTGTAAAATCTTATGTAGTACACACTACACAGTTCAAGTCAATTATGCTAAAAATTCAGAAAATAAATTTCGAACTAAATCAATCTTTTATTTTTATTTTGCTACATGTAAACGTCAATAAAATTATTTTCCTTCAGGATAACTAGAATAACAGTACCCTAAACCAATAAATAGTGCAAAATTAAGTGTTATTACAAATATATGCTATTCAAATAATTTTGATCCTTAGATTTTCTTGTATTCGGCTGAATTATTCGTGAAAATTGGAACTATTGATATACATTTTATATACTTTTCTTTGCCTAACACCACAATTACCATGCCCCTATATCAGTGGCGCACTATAACTACATTCGTGTAAACGAATGCATAATCCCATTTTATTAGAATGCATAATCCCGCCAAAAGTTCAATGTTAGCTTGCTAGTTCACACAATTGTTAACATTATTTTAGAACATCCTTTTTGCGAAAATTCCGTAATGAAATTAAGAACCAAAAAGATTCTATTGCAGAAATTTATTTGGAACAAAATCAAAATTAAGTGCACAACTTTTCAAGAATGTCACTTAGCGATTATCCTTAAGCAGCTTGTATGCATTTTAAACGGACAAGCTCATTTTCTCAAATTTTCAAACACTTTTCTCAAATTTGCACATTTTTGGTGGCTATGCACCAATGAAGTGGTGATAATTTCTACAAAACTGCAGTATCTGAGGTAGTTAAAAACACAAATTATTATATGATGAAGATTCTGATTTCTTTAAATTCATTAAAGTTATTCCCCATAATTAATACTCAGATAAACATGATTTTTGAAACCCATTGTGTGTGAGCTAACTCCAAACATTTCTCTCTACAGTTAGGCTGCTCAAGCCCTACTAAGTATCGCTCGCTCTTTGCAAAGTCAGAGATCAGGGCACTTATAACGGTGCTGACAGATTATACATTCAAAACGTAAATAAATGAGGATACACTTTTCTATTGAGTTGCTTTTTCAAGGTTTAAAAAATTCCTGGGCAATTTTATATAAAACAAGCTGATATATTTTTACATATTTTCAAAGAATTATCTCCAATCCTATTTGGAAATCGTGAGCAATGGACGCTGGACACATCTATTGGTGAATGTGCTCGAAGGTACTGACGAAGTACTTGAAAACATTTACTATTTGAAAATTTCGATTTTTTAAAAAAGATTTTAATGCACTTTATACCTAACATTGAGATAATTCTAGGGTTGAGAGCATAAGGGAAGAACTCCGAACTTTAACTCTAACTCTTTTTTGTATGTAGAAAGACCTTCCAAATCAGATGAGTTAGAGATATCGACGCCAAAAGCATTGGGGTTGAAGAAATTGAGCGAAGGCACGCCTTAATTGGGCCGTGATCGAGGTTAGAGATGTTCCCTATCCTGTGGTGCCCTCTGAGTTGTGTGTGACTGAAAGTTTTTTCAAGAAATCATAAAAAATTGTGAATTCCAAGGCTGAATATGATGTCTAAATTTTTACCCACTCTCCAATAAAAAAAGTTTCGAAACTTCAAGCCCCCTTTTATTTTAAGGAGTTTGATGCAAGTACCTGCATGCTTCATTGTCAATGATATTCGGAACTTCATTTCAGTCCATAATTGTGATTTTTTTGCTAAGCATAACGACCATTATTTTTCATAACTTTGTTTAATGTAATTATTAGCAATATGTGTTATTGGATTAGTGTGTACCTTTAATGTGAATTTACAGGTATGATAATTGATTAGAGTTAACTCGAATTTTTAAAGACTGATATGACTTGATACGAAACCAAAATACATCAACTTGCAGTCTAAAAACACCTAAAGATTATTTTCTGATTTTCAGCTCATCCGCAAGAGCAAACAATAGCCGGCCCATCCAAAGCTGACGTCTGCTCTGTTTCTTTTGTTGTATGAATCATGCGAACTACAAATTTTAAAATTTTAGAAGTTTTTAATAACAAAAAAGTAAGGAAAATTCTTGGGTTGTGGAGGCCTTCATCAAATTTGTAGTGTCGACTTGAAGAAAAGTATTGCAAACGATTCATTTTTTGAAGAATTTAACATAATGACAGAATCTTGCAGAGTTGGAGATTGAATAACAATTGAGATATAGAGATGTGTGGTCAGATGGACATGGAATGAAAATTCCCTGCCAAACCTACTGGCATTTTGAAGCGGATAGCTTTTTTGCACAACGTCGTATTTTCACAACATCCTCGTATTAGAAAGTTTTTTGAACTGCTCTCATACCATGCTTAGATTAAAAACTCATAACCCACTAAATAGAGATTCAGACAGGAAAGCTTTTTGTCACAATGCCTAGTACCCAAATTTAATGAAATTTAAGCTGTTTATGATATTATCTCTTCTGTTGTATGTGTTGTAAATCAGATCTATGGATTTTGTTTAGGTCTAAGCATATGAGTCCGTATTGTTATTGTTACAACGGCAAATTGCTTGTGATGTTTTATTCTCAAGAGGGTTGCAAATTACCACCTTTTCATAGAACGCTACGTATTCGTATTTCAACATGTGTAAAATAATTTTACAAAAATTTATCCAAAGCAATTCATCACCTCATAATTCAAATTAACATCTTCCACTACCTTTAATTGGCAACATATATTTAGGTGTAGGGTGCGTCGAGCAATGCCGCTGAGGCATCATTAAAAAAAATCAACGATGCATTATATTGTGAGAAATTCGGCTAAGTTAAAGTAAACGTGTCAACGAACCGAGCCGAGCCGAACCGAGCTTAAGCACTGCATTGAATGTATAACGAGCTTTTCTTTTTCTTTCGTTAAATATACGTTTCTTATTAACTTCTTTTTAAATATTAAATGACAGAAAGAGCTGTGTAACTAAATTCTGAGCCATAATTTTTAAGGAACTTTATCGAGCTAAAACGAGTCTCATTAAAGGTTCTATTTCACGAGTCGAACATACATACAATTTTCGGTTCGTTGACAAATTTGAGTTAGGGTTAAACTTACGACACTATCCGTTGTGCGTTTGCAGAAACTGAACTTAGCCCGTAACTTAACTTTCGGCACTGTACGGGAGCAAAAGCTTCGGCAAAACTTTTTTAGCAATGGAGATTGATAATTACAGGAAAATTTTCCTTAATAACCATGATTCAATTTAAGCAAGTCATCAAAAATGGCCCCTTTCATATTTAAATCTAAAAATCTTTAGATGTTCAATTTAAGAAAATAGAAACTACGCAAATTATTGTATGATAACAGTTCTTTGTAAATCAAAGGTTTATACTTGACTTTCACAATGATTGCAAAAACATTATAATTTAATAAGCTTTTAGAAATAATTTTACTTCTGCCTAATCGACTTTCGTAATCGATCGAAATTTTATTGTTCTTTACAAATTCATAATAATCAAGAGACTAAATTGCGATTTGATTGTTTTTCAAACACTCCTAATTGAGGGCATCAAATAAACCGACACTTCGCCCAGTGGGACGCATAGCTCCTCGAGGCACATCCTCTTTCATTCAATGCTTGATAACACTTATCTTGTCTCTTGTGTAAACCGTCTTGTTTCTGATTGGACGGCTCATTGCTACGTATTTGTGATTAGCTAATCATTTCAACATGGAGACCAACGGCATTTCTGAAGTTAATTAAGCACAGTTTGCATTCTTATTGATTTGATTAAGTGGATGGAGACTAACAAAGCCACAACACTCATCACTATCAACAATGAATAAGACTGTGAACATTGCTCTTCGTGTGCTTTTTACCGTTGCGCTATGCTCGGCAATTTTTCTCACATATCCTCTATTTGTTGCACTTAGTCATTTAGTGCAAAAAATTAAACTTCCAACTTATCAAATTCCGCTTTCATCTATCTACAATGCACAATTTCCAAAACGTATGTATTTTATTTTGTTAAATGTAATATATATATATATATATATATATACATATAT
>CABFPE010000521.1:269700-287274 GCA_900660155.1 Hofstenia miamia | reverse complement strand
TATATATATATATATATATATATATATACATTTATATATTTATATATTTGGAGGTCTAAAACACAGGGGTTGGGGGCAACAGTTTACATTAAATGTTTCCTTCTGTGTAGATAGACAAACCAAATATGATATATTTATATGGTCATCACGCTTCTTAACAAAGTATTGGAGAAATTAACCTTTTTCATATTTTGTAGGGGTGGCTATCAATAAAACGCAAAAAATGGTTTTTTTTGAAAATTAAATTATAAAAAAACAGATTATATATTTGACAATCAAACTTTGCTGTTATAAAATACCAAATTAGCGAACTAGAGCTTTCACTGAAAATTCAGTAGCAAGTTAAACGCCCGCGAGCAACAATGACCGGACTTAACTGGCGAGCCATTGAAGACATCAAAGAAAAACAGAATTCTCCCTTGATTTTGCGTGTCCATACCTATTTGATAGCCTTGCACAGTTCACTGTATGATGAAGGATTTTTGGCTGTTACCTTTCTCTTCATGACAGCCCAGCAGGTCTCTATGACATTCAGGTCAGGTGATGACCCAGGCCAGCTTGGTAGCTCTGTAAAAGATTGCTGCTGAATCCAAGACTTGACCAACTTTGCCCAATGACACGGGGCACCATCATGTTGAAAAATGTTGGTTTCTTTCAGTATCACCTAGGGAGGGAGCTTTTCCTTCAACACTTCAAGATAATTCTTTGCATTCATGGTGGAATGAGGTGGTAGGAAGAACTGGCTACCTCGACCAGACGCAGAAATGCAGCCCTACACCATCGACAAGACTGGATGCTTCATAGTTGGTTAAACATATCGCTCATTGTATCGCTGATTTGGTGTACATCTAATACGAAACTGGGCAAAGCAGCTCTCGTCACTGAACATGACTTTAGACAAGTCCTCCTTGGATGTCTAATTGGCATATCATCGTGCAAACCGGAGACGATATTCTACATTCTTTCGACTCAGTAACAGCTTCTTCACTGTCTTTCAAGCCCAAATCTAAATAAATAGTTTTTTTTACTTGGCACAGTGGATGGAAGATCCAATCTGAACCGAATTTCTTTGCTGTACAAGTTCGGAGAGGACATAACAAGACGTTTGATCAAGTTGTTGGTTTGCTCAGTTGTGACTGCTTGTCGCCCACAGCGAGACTTTGACTTGTAACCACCTGTCTGGTGAATCTTCTTCAACATGCAATGTACAGTGCCTTGGCAGATCTTCAGTCTGAGTGCAATTTGCCTCTGAGACAGTCCCTAGTTCAACAATGTTTTGATTTGTGCTTGACATTTGGAGGAAAAGTCCTTCTTCCTACCTATCTCAATTCTGATTATGAATGAAATGTTGATCTCTTACTTACTATGATAACCTTCAATTCGATTTGAATTTAACATTTAAAAATTATAATTCTGTTATCACAAGAACCTTGGTGAGCTCAACTGTTTGCATAATTGGGTAGATATCTACATAAACATAAATATTCAAACTGATATTTTTATATAGACATTTTCAACTAAATCCCAAAGTGATCAGAAACTTTTGACCGTAGCTGTAGATAATTTGGCTTTGGGTCTTCAAATATATTGCAAATGTTTCTAGCAAGTTTTATTTTTATCCTCCAAAATTTTCAATATTTAACATGTGCTTTTGAAAATTATTGGCTGAATGTTTAAGTTTGAATCGAACGTTATATTTATAATAGACAGTATAATTTATAGACTCTAATAATCAATAAAATCGGAAAATTCCCTAAATTATAAAAATTTTCAACAAATTCTATTTTCAGGATAAATATTCAGATTACATTTAACAAGCGCTGATGCAGGATTATTTTTTAGAGAAGCAAACACTTGATCTATTTCATTAGAGAATATGGCAGCCTAAATAATCCCACCCACCCTTTTTTAAATTTTGCGAAAATTTGCCGGTTTTAAATTCCATTTATTTTTAACACACCGACCCCAAGTGCCGTGTTATTGTGGATATTGCCTATAAATTCAATTGATAATCATTTTAGCTACAAGGTCTTTGAGACTCGAATAACACCTTTTGCACAAGAAAGTTTGATAATATTTTCTTTAATTGAAATGAACAAATAGCGAAAATCGATGCAGCTTCAATTCATTGACTATATTCAATATATGCTATATAATAAATTTTGATTTTAACATCTTTGAATGCATATACTACTATGTTCTTAAACAAGTATTAGAACTCTGTCAAAACATTTTTTTCTGTCCTAGTACAAAATTGGCAAATTATGTTTATCTGAGCATGCTATTAAATAAGCACATATTAGTTTATTCGTAGAATCTTCGAAAGTAAAAAAACAAATATATGAGATGTTGAAATCAAATGTATTAAAGGATTTATAAATTTATAGCCATTTTTTCAGTTTCTAATTTTAGTAATTGCTATTCAAAAAATTTTACTTAAATATTTTTATTCTATATAATATTTGTTTGCTTAATAACAACAATGAATTTAGTATTGTATTGTACTCCATTGTACTAGTAATTAGTCAAATAAGTAAAACTAAAATATACAAAATTTAATAGATTTATCAGTGATTATAGTTGAAATATTACTAGGAAACGTAAAGTGAATTTTGTAATAGATTGACAGAAATGAGAATCGGAGTATGATTATATTTAAGTTAGGGCAGTGTCTATGAATAACTATGTGTGTTAAACTTCAAATATGAGAGTTTTTTGAATTTGTAAGAATCTCAGTATAGTGAAAAATTTCTTTAGTTGGATCTAATATACAACCATGGACAAATAAATCGTATAAAATTAAATTATTGCGTTTTTTCTACACTATATAAAATTTTAAGGCAACTTTAATAATAAAACAATGCAAACTTACATTGCCACACACGCCAGAGCTTGGTTTGTAGAGCACAAAATTGCTAGTTCCATGACTCCTAGCAACTAAACCTAAATCTCGTTGAAAACCTACCTTTAGCAGATGGTGAAACAGCAACTCAATTCTGAAGAGATTCATGAATTTGATCTGATATTTGAAGGGGGGGGGGTTCACCCTGTTCCAAGAACACTATTAACTTATTTTGAATTGTTGCTAAATTCTTGCCAAAGAGCTGTTTTATCAACTAATGGTGGTCACTGGTAAATGTGGACTTGTTTATTGAAATTCATTGCAGTTTTATGAATAAAACTAATTTTTCATGACAAATTTGCGTTTCGCAGATAGATTTCAATTTCATTACTGATATTGTGTTAATATTTGATATGATGTGGTAAAAAACACAAATATTAAGAGGTATTGTTGCATTTGCCCAGAGTATGTACATATTTGAATGTTCAGTTAACATTAAAGCCCGTGTTATTTTATTCTATGGGTTGAATCATTACTTTTATGTATATACTATATATATATATATATATATATATATATATAATATATAATATATATATATATATATATATATATATTGTGACATCAGTAGAGTGTACGGAGGTGCACGAACGTTAGAACGAATACTAACTAATTCTCTATTAACAATTGTTTCGATGGTTTATATACAATATTTACAAATATCTGGTTACATCGCAAATACGAAAACAGCGACACAATATACTTTTCGTTAGTTTTCTGTGAGGAAGGAGCATTCAGCTTAAGGAACAGCCAAACCGATGGAATTTACTAAGAACAAATTGATGGGAACAAATGATTTCGTTTGTCACAATAATAACACCGAGTAACAAAAATGTTTAAAATTTTTGACTTTGATTTGAAATTATATTTTTTCATTTCTGTATGTTGAATTAACAAAGAAAACATAAGAAGTTCTCTGAAATTTTGCCTTTGTGATCAAGAAATAGCGTTCATTGATTTTTTGATAAATATGTCCGCTACATACTACTCATAAGTTTTGTATCTGCTTAGTGATGGAATGTTGATCGATAATACTGATAAATTATGTTTTATGTAGATAGGAATAAGTAGTCGTCACATACTGTAAGATATTTCCTTATGATCTGAAATATATGTAGGCTTATTTTTGCAAAACAGTGCAAATATTTAAAAAAATTTTTTTTGCAATGCTACAGACTCTTTTTTTAGACATTATTGATTTAACACTAGAAATGGGACAATAGGACAAAATGACTCATTCAGCAAAAGTACTAGCAGGTACATATACTTCCAATTATGTTGGTATTCTCATTGAGTTTCTTATTTGTAGATATATTGTTTCTATTTTAATTTCCGCATTTGAAACATCAGATGTAATTTATCCTCAAGCAGTAATCGCTGTTTAAGAGTTATTGACTGACAGTGGAATCGACCTCGCGACATAGAGTTTGAAGGCAGAGCCAAAAGCCAACATCTGTCCATAAGATTTTCAAATCCTAGAATTTGGAGGGAACTTACTGATCACCTAGACGACGATTCTTGATCCTTCCAAATTCCACACTGGGATAAGTGCGCTCCCAATAATGTATCCAGATCTCTCATCGGCAATCGCACCTATGCCATACTGCACTGAGTGCTTGTACTGATTTCTAATCAGAACCAGTTAGCTCGTTAGAAAACAGCAAATTTTAGCCAAACAGATGCAGAAATTAGTGTGGAACGGAGAATGCCTCGTACTACCCTAACCAATAGCCACAAAGTCCAATGCAAAAATTCTCACCTCAAAAGGTAAGCAGTGGAATCTTCTTAATAATGATGTATAAATCATGCAACAGAATATATCTGGTCTTTTTTCAGGAGTTGGAATCTGCTGCAATATAATTAGAAGCGTCTATTTGTTGACAGCTCATCAAGAAGCCTCAAAACTGTCACTGAACAATGGGAATGTCTATCATTCTCTACCAATACGCATTTAAACTGAGTCTAATGAAACAATTTGTTCATGTTTTGTACACGAATTCCTCTGCTTTTAAATATCCTTACGATCTGTTCTCGACTTTGTTTGAAGATTAAGGGCTGTTGTCCTTGTTGGTCCACAAATCAAGAAGATCATCGAGAGCAATAAATTTCTTTAATCGTTGGCAAAAACTGAAAAGCAACACGGAGAAGTTTCATACTAATGGTAAAGGGATTCCTAGGAAGTCATACCGCAGAGAACTACGTCAATCCTGTTAATTACCTTGTGAAAAACTACTGTAATATGGGAAACAGGATTTCTTTGAAAGTGTATATTCTGCAAGTTCATCTTTAGTACTTCAAGGATAACTTAGTCCGAAGAACAATGCGAACGTTTTCGCCTAGGTCTTCTGAGCGCTGCTACTATTAAGGCCTATACAACGAAAGCCTGAGGTGTGACTATATATAGGCATTGATCCGCGATAGCGTCCTTCTTTTTTCTCGTAGACTAGGAAAGACAATAATTTTTAGCATTTTGTGCTGTGCTATATATTAGTATTATTCATTTGTGATACGATTTTATTTTATCTGAAACCATATTTATAACTCTTTATTAACCTTTTACTAGGCCAATTAAATTCCATAGCAATTATCATAGAACCTAAATTTATATCGTTCAGTATCACATGTGTACTTTTATTAAAAAAAATCAATATTTTTATTATGCATACTTATTGAGGCGTAATATAATACTATATGCCGATCGTAATGTCACAAGTATCGTTGTAATGATTGCAGAGGTTAAGTTTGAAGGGTATAATAATTATTTTTCATACTTCCTTAAGACAAAAAATTGGAAAACATCCATCTTTAGTCATAGAAAAAAGTCACGCTACATAGTGAAATAATAGTAAAATTTTATATACATTTAGTCTTATTCAAGGTTTTAAATGAATTTCAACGAGAATTTGGATTTTAGAATTTTGTAATCATGCAGTTATTTTACAAAATTTATGTTTTCTTATTAATAACTGATTTAAAATGCAAGAAATAGCTAATGTAGATGAAATGTTTTCAAGAATTTGCATATAACATGATGGAATTTATAATTTAATTAGACAGGAATGTTTTGACAACACTGTGAATGACAACTAATTTATCAATCGCAGCCTTAAAGCATTTGCACATTATTTTTTGAATTATTTTTTGAATAGTGCCTGTAGTTCTCATACAATTATTTTCATCGCATAGAATTTAGTGAGCTGATGTTGAACAAATCTATGGGGAAGTTATCTTTCAGTTTCCATAAATCAGGAGAGAGGACTTTAGTCTGACCTGAAAACATACCGATTTTAATCAAGTACAATAAGGGTTTTCATATAAATTTTGTAGAGTATTTGCTATTGTATTGCCAAAACAAAATGCTAAAATGTTAGATATTCACAAAATTGAAATTGCTCCGACAGTGTCCTGCCCTGTCCTTCCTTGCATGTCCATATCTGACCTGATTGCAAAAATTGACAAATTGGGAACCCGATTTTCCACTACGAGGCCAGACGATAAATTTTCAACGTAATCGGCTTTAAAATGTAGATTTTGCAAATTTGACTTTTATATGGAAAGCTTCATGTATTTTCAATTGAATATATTTTTACTTTTATAAAGTACATTAACCTAAAATTTCTCATGAATTATTTAATTATTTGAAAGTTTATTTTTGAAACACGTTCAAAAGCTTCGGAATTTTTAATATAAATTGGGAATATCTTCAATAAAGATTACTTCTGGCTCAACAATGCAATTTGGTACATTTTTTCAACAATAGGTGTGTTCACATATCCCTATTTTCAATGTTCATAATAGACTTGGAGAAAGTTGTTTGTAAACGTAGAAAAAGATGTTTGTCTTTCTAAAAGGACATGTGAAGTGTAATTTTAACTGATTTCTTCGAAAGGAGTTTCTGTCTTAACCGGATTACTAAAATTCAACTGACTTGATTCACCAGCACAATTATAATATGTAGGCTTTGAGCCTTGCCTCACAAAAAGCCCTAACTGAAATCCTACTCAGAAGTCCGAGGGGGCCTTATTATTGCTGGGTATAATATTGAATCTGTTTAAATGAACAATTGAATTGGAAATTTTTATATGCTGCTGTTTGTAACTCTGAAGTGTCCGCATGAACTCTGGCCCTGCCTATATCTGCAATATTCCCAGCAGTTTATTTGTCAAAACATTGAATTAGAAACCTTAAGTGAATATTTGAATGAAATTTTTCTCTCACCTGATAGCTCGGTTTTAGAAAACTGAATAAAATATTTTTAAGACTTATGCAGATTGAAACTCAGGATGAAGTCTAGGAATAACTAGAAACCACCACTCATTAGGTAAATCTTTTAAAGAACACATTGAATATTTTCCAGGAATACACAATTTGTCAATAATAGAATAGAATCACAAAATTTTTCTAGATTTAGAAGATTACAAAGTTTCAATTAATAATTATTTGAAAGCAGTCATATTAGTTATGAATTTCTCAGTCTTCGTCTCAACTTCAGTGCTGCAGTAAAAATTTAATACAATAGTTTTTATAAATTTAGAATAGTTCTTCAACCAACCAAATTTGATCCACCTTCTCACTTTGATCATAATTCTTGATACGACGACGACCACAAACTTTGAAAAAAGGGTGATCTCACTTAGACTTCAGGTTAGCCAATTTTCAGACTTGATCTTGACTAATAATATGTATAAATCCTAAGTTTAAGCAACCTTTGACAAAGTTTATCAGCAATCCCAACCAATGTTTATAGTTAATTTTGATCGATGGATGCCAATAAACACCACCACCAAGATCAACTACAATTACTGGATAAATGTAGAAAAACCGTTTTGATAACACATCAGCAAAATTTACAAGTGTCTTCTATTCGCCTCTAATGTTAATTCTGCAAGTTAAACCACTTTACTAAAGCAATGTGGATATCTTAGGAAATAATGTGTAATCATGAATACGTTGAAGGAAACGTACACGATTTGAATAAAACGAGGAAGAGACATATGGAAATTATTAGTTGTCAATTAGGGAAATAGTTCAGAAAGGAACGAGACTAAAATACAAACCGGGACGAGTTTGATTTATTATATCCTTCTATGATATTATAATTTATTATATTTGCATATATAACATTTATCTGTAGTATTTCAAATCAGCATTCACGAATTAATAATACATAATTTAGCTCAAAAATGAAAATGGAAATTATTATAAGAATTAATATCAATTGAATAATTTTGAGTTATTACACTGAAAAGTTTGTTGAAATATCAGATTAGAAAAGATTTTTATTCCGAAAATGATATGATATTTTAAATGTCAAGTGACATCTTATATCAAATGGGGGAAGTCAAAAATAACAAATATATGCGTTTATCAGTTCTTAGATTAAGATTCAATGGTTTATATGCAGCAATTATTGAAAATAGAGTTTGTTTCCGTTCTCGTCCGGTCTCAGTGCCGAAAGTTTTGTGTTAGTTCCGGTTCTGTTCAGTCTCGTACCCGAATAATTAGCTTTTGTCCCGGTTCCTATTTGGTTACGGTAGTCGCTACCATTTTTAACTTTCGTATCAGATATGAAGTCAGAAATTTTCTAATTGGCGACTAAAGTAAATCTAAATATAAAGAATACAACATTGTTTCTGAATCAATTAACTACTGAAATTAACATGAATTATATTATTTTTAAGCAAATGAAATGCTTAGTATCTAAAATACTAATTTAGTTGTACCAAAACGTTTGTTCCCGCATTCGTCTAATCCCGATGTTTTATTGTTGATCTCGATTCGCGTTTGACCTCTATTGCAATTGTGAGCATGAATTATTTCAATACTAGAATAAAAAACTTTCAAAAATGGCGGCTGCATCAGAGATGATACCAGGTTACTATTTCCAAAAGCAGTGATCCAGTGACGCAAAAAATTGATTATCAAATAGCCCCGAGCTAAATATTGAGCCAGTCAAGCAATAACCAGGCAAATATTGTTAAAATAAATGTCATGTATTGTATTTACTCGGATCATATTTCAATAGATTTTTAAGAATGTTCATTAGCAAATTTATATGTAAGAAATAAGAGAGACACAGACTTCTCATTCCTATTCATTCTGTGCAACCAAAAAAGCCAATGTCATAAGAATACCAGTTTGCAAATTAGGTGATATATATATATATATATATATATATATATAT
This sequence comes from Hofstenia miamia, assembly GCA_900660155.1. NCBI lineage: Eukaryota > Metazoa > Xenacoelomorpha > Acoela > Hofsteniidae > Hofstenia > Hofstenia miamia. Next base: position 278,188 of record CABFPE010000521.1, on the reverse strand, counting down.
ATATATGTAACCCTAGAATCGTAAATACTCTAACAACTCGATTTTATCAAAAACAATACATTTTGCAATCAAGAGGACTATGGACCTCGAAAGTAGAAATAGACTACTTTGATAGCAAAGATATCTGCTTATTCTTACAAAAATTATTAAATAATTTGTAAGTTTCACAAATTTAGGAAATGAAGCACAAATGAACCCCCGATGGTATCCTTTGACTGAATTTGGCAACAAAAATGCAAATTATTTTAGTCATTATTTCATGCTCTTTGCCAACCCCGATATTCAATAAAACTTAAATTAAAATTTGCATCGATGTAGTAAATAATGCGTCCGTTCACTTCGATTCGCCCCTGCCAAATTGTTAAATCGCTTAAAGCTGTAATTAGGCTTAAAACTCTGGTGTAAAATTTTCATTTTCAATGTTAACTCAATAATTGTCCCGCGATGAATATGTTACGTTGTGAAATTTTATGATTTTCACGTCCACTCATAATTTAATATAAAAACTAATGGTGTACTTGATTATCGAGAAGCTTATTGTATCAATTAAGTTATTGCTTAGATTCAGTTAAAATTGTGCTGCCTATAATGCCTAGACTTACATGTGTTCATCACTTAAGCTTAGAAGTAAGTAAGGAGATTATTAACCACGCATCACAAAATCATTTTATTATATTGTGCAATAAAACATAAAGCAAAATGACCAAATTTTTAATGTAACTGCTATCATTAAGTTTGCTACTTTAGTAATCATTCACCTTAAGAAATATTTAAAGAAGTTGGATTGACTCAACCACTGTCTTCTAGTTGTTGATCATTGTGATGACTGGCCAAGGGCTGTAGTAGATTATGCGGACGTACAAACGATTGTAATAAACTTTACTAGAGCTGGAATGGCCTTTACAGCATTTTGAATCTACAAGATCTTGAACAACTGCTTAAATTTTCAGCTACAAGGCAGATCCCTTGAAAGAAGTTTTTCATTTTTAAGTAATATTGTGCAGAAAATTAAAAAATTTTCTAAAAAATACTTTAAAATATATTTTAACAACAGTTAATCATCGTTGTATTTACAATTGTCATTTTAACGGCTTCTTTCAATTTATAAGTGTCATCTTTGGCTTATTTATAAGTTACATTCTAAATGCCACTTTTCATATATAAGTGCCATTTTCAGGTTGCCCTAGTTGTAACGCATTGATTTAAGAAGCTAAAAATTGACTGTTGAAACTTTCTTTTGCTACAATCTCATTATTTTACTACTTACATAGTTACCTTAGAAAATTTGCATGCCTTTGTATTAGGCTTTCCAATTCCATTTTTAAAACATCGTTGCTATATTACATTACTAGATTTAAAAAATTTACAAAATAATGAAATGGCGCTTTTAGTATTATCCTTGAAAGTTTCATTCTATAAAAATATATTTCGATATTATTATATTCAATATTAATATCTTACTTCATTATTTCATATATGCTAAATATAAATTTGCATATAATTGTCTATGATGTATGCAGAAGGAGTTTGCATTGAAAACATTGAAGAATTCTTTTATTATTACTTATTGTACTTCCTTAACAATGAAAACAATCTATTGAATTGTAAATTAAATTTTAAATTTGCCCAGACTTAGTGAATACCTGAAACTCATCAATATTTAAGTTCGTTTGACACACCATTGAATTCACTGAGAATGGTATAAAATGAAAAAAATTCAACGTTTACTTTGAATTTGATCTTGTAGCTTTACACATGAATAACAAAATTCATGTCATTTTATCCAAGTCTAATGAATTTAAATTTAATGAATTTTGGTATGCACAAGATTAAATCATTTAAAAATGTGCCAAACGGAAATTGTAATATATTTTTAAACGTTTTGATATTCTAACTCATGTACTTGTCATGAATTAGGCAGTAAAGAATTGCAATAATCCTCATAAATCACAAACAAATAACGATATCAAGTAGCTGAAATTATCTTTTCCACAATAATGTCTGACTTTACAAAGCGCGCGCTTCAACGGAGATTGGGCCTAAAAAGGGGTGAATTGTCGCACCCTTGAACTTCAAAACTCATGATCATCTGACGATTAGGTCTCGAGAGAATTTGAGTGTTCTTAGGAAATCCGCATTTTCATTAAAAAATTGTTAAACTTTCAATATTTTTTATTACAAAAGTTCGCATTAAATGAGAGCATATTCACCAATGTTATCAATATCACAAGATAGCGTTTAGGATTAAAGTCTAATATTATCGACAGAAAAATCTCAATTCGTGCTAATCAATGTCTAAATCTGGTCTTTGTTAGAATATATAGATCATGTTTATTATTTATTCATTTTAGAATGATTTATGATCAATAAATGTGAAGCAAATTCATCAATAGATGTGTCAATATTATACAAATTTCAAATTTCCAACTAAGCTTGAAGAAAATTGTGTTGAAAATATGGGCAAAGCTGCTAGTCGATCGTGGAGTTTTGTGATTTAGGATAATGAATTAAGACCCAATGTGCTACTAGAATGCAATATTTTTAGCAACATTTACCAAGTTTACGTTTATATTTATTTTTAAAAGAATCGCCCACGTTAAGAAGTTGTCAATTATATTCTTCAAACTTCAATATTTGTGAAGTTACGAAACTCCGATTTAGTCATAAATACCATAATTCCCAAAAATTTTTTGTGGCAATTTTTTTAGATTTAAGACCATCTACATTATTAACAAATTCAGGATTATGAAATTGTAAGCATTTGTAAATGTTATATGTAAAGTATTTTCATTTTCTGTAAAATTTAACCAGTTAATCATTGAATTAAAATTTTGCATATATAGTATTTATATAATATATACGCTATGTGTCACAAACATATTTTCACAGATACAGATAAAGTACGTCATTATTTGATAATACACTTCTTTTACATAAATGGAGTGTGCATATTTGTTGTCAAGTTCAATGATAATTTTTGCATTTTTCAGTATTCATTATTTTTGAATTTCAATGTTATTATTACAATCAGACAATTTTTAGCCATTTTTTGTATACATTTAAACTATTTTTATTTAACAAGTGATAGTTGCAATGACTTAAATTTTCTATGCAGAAAGATCACTTATTAGAATTTTTTATGGTACATAAAGTATCTATAATTTGATCCGTTTAGCCTTCATATACATAGAGAGTTTCTTTTTAAATTGCCTGAAATGGAAAAATTCAGTTTTCTATATTTTGTATGATTCTTAGAAGAATAGAACTCAAAATAAATAAATGCAGTAAGGAATTCGCTATGTGTAGCCAAGACTCCCTTTGCAATATATATATATATATATATATATATATATATATATATATATATATATATATATATATATATATATTAGTGCTATATATATTATATATATTAAGCCAGCCATTTTAAACTGGTTCGGTCCGGTTAAATAATTCTGTTTTTCATCATCAACATTTATTGATTACAATGATTGCGATATTACAAAACAATTCCAATAGTTGGAAGAGGTGCAAAGATTCCTATTTTTATTGTAGTCTTATTCTACATTTTCACTTTCAAATTATGGAATTGCAATAATGCTTGCCCTATTTATGGGAAATTGGTGCAGGAATTCCAACATTGTTTTTGTTATATAAGGTAGACTTCAATTCATTCATAAAGTTCTAAGCTTCTTTTTCAACCCTTTTTTGTCAGCACCATTTGGGTAAGTACATTTCTTTTCTTCATGAAATTTTGATAGACTATCCAGTCATTCTCATTAATGCGCATTTAGTAAGTATATCATAATAATGTTCCTTTTCTTGTACAAACAGTACAATTTTTTTTGCAAAAGTAATTTTAGGGAGCAATTTGATAGGATAAATTTGAAATATTATGAATTCTTTCTATTGATATCTTATATTGATTGGTTCAGAAACATTTTTTTAACTCTTCCAGCTACGCTCAACAATTATGCAAGTGGCTGCATAAAACTGTTATACTTCGGTGATAACCTATCTTAGAATATATTTTATCGATTCGATAATCTTTATTCTTTACCATAAAAATGACGTGCATTTTGGCAATTTACACATTCTATTTGTTACTACAATCCAGAAGAACTATTTTTGCCCAATTAACAAACTTTGCATATTCTACACTATGAGAATGCTGCGCAACAAACTTGAAGTTCAAGGTTGATAGGTATAGCTCAAGTAAAAAAGTGGCCACTCTTCAAAATTTGACTATCATTAGTTTTCACACTAGATGGCACTGGTACAATTAATAGTTCAAAGGATTGCAAAATACTCGAGGAATTTGTATAATACGCAACCTGCTTGTATCCCGATTCATGGATCTTAGAACAAGACGGAGGAACCCTTCATACCTCAAAATCGACAAAAAAAATTTTTGCAAATTATAATATTTAAGTTATGCAAGGCCACCGATTTCGCCAGATCTATTACCCATAGAGAACGTGTGGCAGATTCTGAAGGATTTTGTCGAGAAAAGAAATCCCCAACTCTGAAAGAATTAAAGAGTTACATCATTGAATCGTAACACCAAATAACTCAAGAAGTTAGAGTCCGTTTAATGGATTCAGTTTCAAGATGGGCATCTGCGTGTCAGTGTCACGCTTTGCATGGCAAACTTGTCAAATAACTTTGTCACCAGGTTACAAGTTGAGACAATTATATTTTCAAATATAGTTTATAAGCCTCTATTTGTCTTTTGTTTGTTATCAAAAATGTGTTTATAAATTGGCCACTTTTTTACTTAAACTATAGTATAGCCAATTACCAGACTAAAAATTTACGGTAAAATTCCTTAAAAATGGAAAAATAGGTAAATTAGAAAACATATTATGGACGATATGATAATAAGCAAGTCTGTGTGTGTATATATATATATATATATATACATATATATATACACCAATTCGATGTAAGCACACAAGAATAGATTTTCGCACATAGAATTAGAATATATTTTTTTTATTTTAAATATTAATATTTCACACCTCACCACATCTACCTCTTCGAAANCGAGGAATTTGTATAATACGCAACCTGCTTGTATCCCGATTCATGGATCTTAGAACAAGACGGAGGAACCCTTCATACCTCAAAATCGACAAAAATTTTTTTTGCAAATTATAATATTTAAGTTATGCAAGGCCACCGATTTCGCCAGATCTATTACCCATAGAGAACGTGTGGCAGATTCTGAAGGATTTTGTCGAGAAAAGAAATCCCCAACTCTGAAAGAATTAAAGAGTTACATCATTGAATCGTAACACCAAATAACTCAAGAAGTTAGAGTCCGTTTAATGGATTCAGTTTCAAGATGGGCATCTGCGTGTCAGTGTCACGCTTTGCATGGCAAACTTGTCAAATAACTTTGTCACCAGGTTACAAGTTGAGACAATTATATTTTCAAATATAGTTTATAAGCCTCTATTTGTCTTTTGTTTGTTATCAAAAATGTGTTTATAAATTGGCCACTTTTTTACTTAAACTATAGTATAGCCAATTACCAGACTAAAAATTTACGGTAAAATTCCTTAAAAATGGAAAAATAGGTAAATTAGAAAACATATTATGGACGATATGATAATAAGCAAGTCTGTGTGTGTATATATATATATATATATATACATATATATATACACCAATTCGATGTAAGCACACAAGAATAGATTTTCGCACATAGAATTAGAATATATTTTTTTTATTTTAAATATTAATATTTCACACCTCACCACATCTACCTCTTCGAAATCACCCCTGTCTGTGCTGATCACAATCTCTCAAAGAACTTCGCAATTAAGCACTGCAATCAAATCATAAGAAGCTTCTCTCAACGTCATCTTAATGTTATTCCAGTCTTTGAACATTTCCTTCTTTCGCCGCGCTCTATAAATTCCACTCTTCTTGAGCATGATGGCATCCATCTGCCTGATAAAGGTCTCTCAGTCTTCATTCGGAATCTAAGGAACTTCTTTCCCACTCATTCAACTGTCCCATATCAATATGGTTCCTTGCGTCAACCCACAATTTCTTACGCTAAAGCAGCATCTTACAACACACGCCGTGCCCTACTGCCAACACCCGCTGTTCATCCCAGCCTACACCATCCCCTCTTCCAATGAACAAGGTAAACTTTTGGAGCGTATTGTTTATATTTGTACTGCTACTTAAAAATGTAAAACTATATTATATACACATGAGACAACCACGCACACACGCAAACAAACTGTGTTATCAACACTACTATGAAATATCACTAAAATTTTGTAAATCGTTTCTTACTTTCATTTATGACTACTTTTTTAATCATTTAATTATCTTAGCAGGAGATGTAGAATTAAATCCTGGTCCAATTTTAGATGAATGTAATCTTGAGAATTTGCAGAATCGTTATTCAAATAATTTTAAATATATTTATCTAAACGCCAGAAGTCTGATTTCAAATAGAAATCATTTTCTTAAAATGGCATCTCAATTTGGCTCAAATTCAATTTTTTCTATTACAGAAACTTGGTTAAGCAATGATATCAATCCAAATTTGTTCAATCCAGACCCCGAAAATTTTAATGTTTTTGTTAAAAATAGGGATAGTAGAGGTGGTGGCCTCATGCTAATTGTACCAAAAGTTTTAAATCCAATACGTAAGAAAGAATTTGAATCAGATCATTCTGTTTTTGAATCATTATGGGTCGAAATTAAATCACCTACAAATTCTTCAGAAAATGAATTAATTAATGTTACTTATAATCCAAATAAGAACTTTCTTGTAGACTATATAAAGTATAAATGCAATGAAATTTCAGATATTCCCAGCAATAATTACTCACTAAACATATTAGGTGACTTTAACATCAACTATTTTAATTTTTATGAAAAAAAATCATTGAAAGAATTATGCGCTATTTATAATTTAAAAATAATCAACACTCAAATTCCCACTCGAAAAACAACATTAATTGATTATTTTTTATCCAGTTCGGAAACTATATATAAGACTTATATCCTTGAGTCCTTCAGTGATCACGCACTCTGTATTTATACTAGTAAGATTCAAGTTAAGCTTCCTAAATTTAAAACGATTTTTTCTAGGGATTTCAAAAATTATTCAGATGAGACCATGGAAAATTTACTTAAAAATGTTCCATTCGACTATATTTTTACTTTAAATTCTGGTTCCCACGTGCTAAATTACATCGCGGCACAGATCAATCAAGCCCTAAACAAAGTAGCACCGCTAAAAACCTGCCGAGTAGTTAATAAGTCACGACGCTTTAATTTAAACACGACTGATAATCAAGTAATTAAGAATACCGTAAACATAAAGCAGAAACTCTTTGAACTAGCTAAAGCTAATCCGACCGAAATAAATTGGAATAATTACGAAAGATCAAAGAAATTAATTAAGGACTTACGTACTAAAAATTTAGCTTTAAAACAACGTCAATTTTTTGAAAATTTAAATTCTTCTAAACAAAAGTGGAAATTTCTAAACCGTTTTATTGGAAAATCGAATGGGCTCAATAGTGACATTTCAGAAATTAATGTTGATAATAAAATATTTACCGATAAAAAAAGATACTAAATCATTTAAATCAGACATTTAAAGAATTAGGTAACTTCAATTTTCCGAAACCTTCTCTATCAGAACTTAGGCAATCAAATTGTAAGTCAACGTTTCCATTTAGGCTGTCCACCTTAAGAGAATTAGAAACTATTGTACAAAATTTAGACGTTAATAAATNAATCAGATCATTCTGTTTTTGAATCATTATGGGTCGAAATTAAATCACCTACAAATTCTTCAGAAAATGAATTAATCAATGTTACTTATAATCCAAATAAGAACTTTTTTGTAGAGTATATAAAGGATAAATGCAATGAAATTTCAGATATTCCCAGCAATAATTACTCACTAAACATATTAGGGGACTTTATGAAAAAAAAACATTGAAAGAAATATTCGCTATTTATAATTTAAAAATAATCAACACTCAAACTCCCACTCTAAAAACAACATTAATTGATTATTTTTTATCCAATTCGGAAACTATATATAAGACTTTTATCCTTGAATCCTTCAGTGATCACGCACTCTGTATTGATACTAGTAAGATTCAAGTTAAGCTTCCTAAATTTAAAACGATTTTTTCTAGGGATTTCAAGTTAGGGTGGAAAATTTACTTAAAAATGTGCCATTCGACTATATTTTTACTTTAAATTCTGGTTCCCACGTGCTAAATTACATCGCGGCACAGATCAATCAAGCCCTAAACAAAGTAGCACCGCTAAAAACCTGCCGAGTAGTTAATAAGTCACGACGATTTAATTTAAGCACGACTGATAATCAAGTAATTAAGAATACCGTAAACATAAAGCAGAAACTCTTTGAACTAGCTAAAGCTAATCCGACCGAAATAAATTGGAATAATTACGAAAGATCAAAGAAATTAATTAAGGA
>CABFPE010000521.1:247387-267146 GCA_900660155.1 Hofstenia miamia | reverse complement strand
ATACAAATAAATAAATATATATATATATATATACATATATATATATATATATATATATATTAGGCACTTTGTACTCAGTAATTGACGGTGTTGAATTATAAAACGCCTGCGACCTTCATCTTTCAATATTGCAACGCGTTTATTCAGCCAGTTTCTTAATCGTGTCGGGTTTAGACGATTTAAAACGACTAGTTATTTTTGAAGAAATAACTTAGGTTTATTTTATAGTTTATAATTGCATTTGAGTTCTGTGGGAAAGAATTTAGTCCTACTTGATTCAGTACCATGAAACTATGGTGAAGTGTGGCCCCATGGCATAACTAAAATTTTGCCCAGCTCAGCTACCTTCCAGGCTGGTGCAGGTTTAACTCTGCTCTACAATATATATTGTTCAATAATATTTTCTTCTAAAAGTATTTTTTGTTATGAATCACTTATATTACCTCACATAATCAAGTTTAACCTAAACAGCCTAGCGTCCGTTTTAAACGACAACCCGTTTTTCCACATTTAGAAGAATTTCCTCCAAGCCTATTTCCAAATTTGAAAATCTTGGGGCATGGGTAGGTCTATCGGAGAACATACATTGGTGCAATGTTGAAAATTTCTATTAAAGCTTATTGCTGTGACAGAGATTGTTAAGTAGATTAACAAGTTTTCTTAAAAATTTTCGAATTTTTGAAAATGATTTAAATTCTCTCCATACTTAGTGTTAATGTATTTAAAAAAGTTTTGAGCCCCCGGAGACGACAAAGAACTTTGACTGTTTCTTAATATGCGCAAAGATATTTTAAATGCATTGAAGCGTGCCGTGCGGAGGTCGCGAGGCCGAAGGCCCCTGTGATTGGAGCTTTCGCACAACGGCACGTCGCGCTGGGAGAAGGCACCTTATTGTATAATTTATGCTAAGCATTCAATACTTTAGTCTAAGGACTATAAATGCATTCTTCAAGGGGTAACATAACACTCCTGATTTGTTAATCAGAAATCAAAATCAAGAATTAGCACTGAGACATTTAATAAAAATTGTGAATATACAATGTCAATGGGTTTTGCATTGAATAATTGTAAGTTTGCCGAATGTGACAGTTAATCGACTTAAGGCTTTTTTAGCAAAATATTTCTACATGTGAATGTCTAGATTACACTGCATTGAATAATTTACCATCCAGTAAATGCAGTATTACGAATTATCATTTCATATCGATCAATGTCGGATTTAGTGTCTACATTTGATTTTGTCAGAAATCCTCGAGCTATTATGTTGATTTTTCCTATAATGCTGCATTTGTTTTTGACCTTGAGGTGCCAGCTCATTTCAATGGCTTTACATTTCATAAAATCTTCTTATTAGTGGAAGTTTGAATTTTAAAAATACTTTAGCAAGCACTGGTACATTGGAATTAATATTCATATCAATTATTTCTTAAATATATTCTCAAAATGGTAACAACGCACGGTGAAAAGAAAGGCTCCCATATTGAAGGATTTTATATATTGATCAGAACAACGTAATGATATGTTTGCAAATAATGGTGTTATAATATACAATACCTTGAGAATTTCGAAAAATCTTAACAATCAATCATAACGGTTATTTTGAATTAAATGCACTTCTACTTCTTAAACGGACCACTTTGCCTAAATTTTCCCAAGAATAGAAATATATTTGAGGATGATTATAAATATGTTTCTTAGTTGTGTAAATGTATTCATTTTAATTGTACTAATACATAAATCAAAATTTTATATAGGTATTTAAGAACTAAGAAATTCTTGTACAATTTTATTCTTTTCTCATACCTACCCCAATGAATTCAACACTTGAATATTTTCTTAGCTATCTAATGTAACTATTAAAATTGAATTTTGAGGTATCTATTGAAAAAACGCTTCTTTGTGAATAATGTTATCATATATCTCTAAATTTTCCTATATTTCCAAGTGATTATTTTAGATTTTTGTTAGCAACTATTTAGTTTTAGTGATGGCTATTTCAATAATTTAATAAAATCCAAGTTTTTTTGCATTGGCTTTTGCAATTCTAATGGCTTTAATTTTAACCGAAGAATAAATCCTAATCGTGAAGGCTAAGAGTGACAACATATATTACTAGTTAGTTGAGTAGGAACGATTTGTTTATTGCAAATAAAATCTCCTCTTTAAGAACACTGCTTATATTTATAGTCTGTTCAATGGGTTTTCTTATCTACACTCTGCGAAAGTTTTTGTACATTTTGTGGAAATAACATTAAATTCAACTAATTTTTCTATAAATATGTTATTTTTTATATATATATATAAACTGTTTCAATGAAATTTCAAATAACGCATTTATTTATATTATTAAATATTCCCAATATCAAACCATTTTCTGCAGAGCTTTTAGTAAGCTCTTCTTAGTACGAATATTGTCGGAGTACAATATTTTACGGAAAAGTTTATATAAATGTGATATATATACAAATAACTTTGTTAGCGCCTATGTTAGGCTTGCAACACTTGCAAAAACAAATTTGTAATTAATTCCTAGTTACTGCAATTTTTCAATTGTTTATCAGAGCTTTTCAACCAACCTCCAAACTTTCAAACCATACTCTTAAATTTAGGTGAAATTTCAAACGTTCACTGTAAATTTGACACTATTTTATATTCAAATTTCAAACCAAACTTAAAATGCCACAAGCAAATTTAAAAACATTTATGTAAATTTTGACAGTTCCTAATTAGTATTTGAAATATATTTAACTTTCAAACTTTATTTATGTCAAGCGTTGAAGAGTTTGGTTTGCTTAATTAATTTATTTTCACTCGCAGGGAATGAGCGTTAACGCTTTCAGTGAAGTTCTTGTCATGATTATTGTATTCATTAGTACTTAGAGGATTTGGTCTCTCGGGCTAACCATATTATAAAATTGAAAAATTGTATATAGTCCCAGTAGATCTTGATTAGAGCAGCAAGGAATATGTTATAACAAAGTCTACCCGTCTTCTTCATATATATATATATATATATATACAATTGAATTACATGCAATTTTACATTAAGTGATATTAAAGATTTCAAATGATCTAAGTATTGATTCATTGAAGTGCTAAAGAAAATTCTGATGCAATTCTTTGAAATTGGATTAATCATCTCTAAGGCTTGTAGATTTACTTTTAAGGATGACTTATGAAAATTTCAATTTAGCTTTGTCAGACGAAACATATTTGAAAAATGTTTCTAACGTCTACTAAATTGAATCATAAATCTCACTCTTCATGCAAACTGCTAAATTGCTTGTTGTCACAACTATTCGATTAATCTGTTATTTTCTACACGCGTGCGGAAAATCAAAGAAGAAAAATGTCAATAAATTTCTGACACATTTCAAAAGCGTTTCTCAAGGAGAATGGAATACGCAAAACTAGCAAACTATTTTAATTCTAACTGCGTTCATTGCTCAAAATTTATAAGATTTTGAAAGAATTTAAGCACCTAGACTAATTTTCTGCACAGGTGTCCCAATATGTTTAAATCTGTGGTAATCTACAAACCTCTATGTCTATATATACATATTGTTTTTAAAAGTGACCTGCTAATAATAAACTTTGTCCATTATTACGGAGTGACCCACCATTATTTATCTTGAAATATTTATATTATCATAGTATATGCCGCATGCAGTTAGACAAATCATGAAAAGTCATTACAATATATGTAAAACAAATTTGAAAGTTATATTAATTAGGATAATTTTGAAGAAGTATCTCTTAAAATACACTAAAAAACACAAAAACACTGATAATAAATTATGAAATGGTAAAGGTTCTCAATCCTCAGGGACAAGCTTAGGAATTACCCATAACTGGGAGTATAGACTCGGGAAGTTGCTGAGTGTTAGAAAATTAGGTAATATGAACCGGTCGATGAAGTAAGAAGATGTTGGATGAATACAAAAAGCATAGAGTATCACAGCGTGCAGTAGATTAATGCATACATTTGAATGAAATCTGCTATGCAGAATCTATGAATCAACATCAATATTGAAATATTGAGTTGTGAGGAGAGAAGGAATGATAATCAAATCAATTGATTTTATAAGTTAATCCATAACCTAAAACATATAAGACAAGAGCAATTTATTACTTCTTACTTGTACAATGTAAAATAATAAAAAAACTACAAACTGCAAGTGTAGATAAAGAAATTACAAAATATTTTAAAACAAACTTTAAATCAGTCAATTTGCATCCTGAAATTTTTGATATGTATGTATTCAGAAATTTCTTTTGTATCTCTTAAAGCCTATTGCATAATGAATAAAAAAACTTTAAACTTGCTTCTGTCAATTTTTATAATAGTAATAATAATAAATGTTATTTTTTATTTATGTGTTTTGTCTGTGCAATAGAGCACATTTTAGCTTCTCTCTAAAAAATTGAATTTTTTTGAATTCTAATATAATTTGTAATTCGTTCCAAATAATAGAGGGTGCCTGAAAACAATTAGTATAAGAGACGAGAAATTTCTGAGTTAAATAACTTGCAAGAGAAAATTTGCATTTTTGATAACTCATTTACATAAAAATAAATCGAGACAGCATGAACCAAAAAACAGAACCATTAAAATGTTTATTAAATTTTATACAATCCCAATAAGACTGAAATATTTTGGCAGGTTTAAATACAGTTTGTATGTAATCACTCCCAAATTTCTAGTCACTGAAGTCTTTCCCCTAAGAGTCCAATTTTCCCTAAACTTCTGAATCCAGTCAAGAATTCTAATGTGCTTGTTGTGGAGCATGACGACACTAAAACTTCTTTCGAAAACTTCCTTGCAGTTCTTTGTATGAATTGCTAGTGAAATTGACCTATGCACAAAATTCATTCACTTTCATTAACCAAGATATGAAAAAAACATATTTTGCAATATTGCAATATTAAAGTTCAGTGTTTTATGTACGCGGAGAAGTTAGTGTTTGGAACAGCCAGCTAAATATTGCTGATAGTAAATTGCGAGCTTTATAGTCGAACTTATAAATGAAGAAACAATAGTGTTTTTGGGATAAACAAAATGCATTCAAAGTTGGAAAAGATATTCTGAGCTTTAGCAGCTTATATTTTATAAATATCTCATATCAAAATGTTTGTTTCTTTGTAAACATTAAAAGCTAAATATGTAACATTGCAGCATTATTAATTACATTGTTGAGTACTAACACGATGCTATGTTTAGAATTGGTAACTAATTTTGCTGTAGATAACTAAATACTGAAAGTTATGATTTGGATTATCAATTAATATTGGTTTTGGTTAAGAAAATTCAATTTCTGTTAAAACAGTTAGGTTATACAGTAGCAGTAAGACACTCGCAACATTATTCGACACTTAGTTTTTGTAATCGTATCTTGCTCGATCTGCCATTGACTTTTCGAATCTAATCTATATGTCACTTGCATTAGCCTTAAATGCCTACAAGGTAATCGTATTTTATGGGCTCTCCGTATATGTAAGATGCATAGTTCTCTCTCAAAACTTTTTCCTTAAAGAAATCTAGTCTTCAAGTCCATGATACATATTATCTAATTGGCTGATTGACGTAAAAGCAAATGTCTTACCCTATGATGCCTTTCAACAAGCAGACGAATACTCCTTTAAGAGATTCTATTTTCACACTCATGAATACACGTATGGCTTTTTCTTTTTCATTTACCAGGAAAATATTTTTGCAATACGATATTTATGTTTTAATACATTTTTGTCACTGTTAGCCATAGTGGCTGAGATTAGCCATTCATCCCCCTAAGCGCAATAAAATATTTATTCTCAGGAAACCCATGAAGCTGGACGGTCAGGCAAAACCCTACTTTCCTTAAATCTTGCTTAAATAATTTGGGTTTCGTCCAGGCGAGGGGCAAGCTTGGTCATGGTGGTAAAAAATAAACTGAGCTGGTTCGAGACCCAAAAATTCTGCTGATTACAACTCTGTCAAAAAAATGTTGTAAGTAATTTTTATTTTACCATGACATTGTGTCTTGCATTTGAAGCTAAATTTCTCACTAAAATATGAGATCATTATAAGATGGCTACTATTTAACATGACCAATTATAAAAAAACACCCTAAATTTCTTATTTGACATTGAACTTCGAAAAGGCTTAATAAAGGAAACTTGTCAACAATGTTGTACCCAATATTCCTTAAAAATTGGTCCACTAGCTTCAACAAAATTTTGCTGGAAATTTTTTGAAACATTACATATTTGGGCTGCACAAGCAAGCTCTAATAAAACTTTGATGAGAACTTTTAAGAATTTTCTCATTTCCTAAGAATTTTCATGGTCAAATTGAATATGAATTTTTTGTAATTATCTTCAGTTAGGGTACTATTCACCTAAATTAACAGTATTGTGCAGCACTCAATCATTTTTTGGCATCTAAGACATCACACTAATTCCATAATGACCTGGGGACATTCATCTATAATCATTTCATTTCCATTGGTGTAAATGATTGACTAAGCGTTTTTTAAATTGATATTTGAAACTTGAAATTATATTTAGTTAAACTTTGATTTTATTCACCAGTATATANTATATATATATATATATATATATAGATATATAGATATATATACATGTATTGGTTCTGATTTTATATCAATAACTCCTAACTAATCCCAGTAAGGCCACATGCAATTATTTGAACCTTATACAAATGTTCGGCAGCCCAAATACCACTAAGATCAACATCATTCTGCCGTAGCTTAATTACAGTACTTTCAAATTACAACCATAAACTAAAGCATTGTCTTGTTTTTGCAAGTTTTTGTATTTGAATTCCAAAAAAACTTTATGTAGTTCAGTATATATTAAGTTGCTTGGTGAAGTTTGTGAGACCATCATATTTGCAGAGTACCGTAATATCAGATATGTTCTTGATAATTAACTCCCTACTTAAATGACAATGTTTTACAATTCAATTTCTCTTCCATTGCTTATAATATTCTACCTTTAAATCAAAACTAGCTGTGTTTTAGTATCTGATATATCTCTGCTGTGTGTAGATTTATATTACCAAAGAGGAGAAAACTGTTTTTAGCTAGCAATACTTACTCTGTTTACATAGCTGAGTTGTTTATAAATATGTAGAAATACTAGTTTAACTTACTAAATTCGATCAGTTCACGATCTATACATTGTTCAAATTTAATACCATACTTTCACTTTTTTTAAGAATTGTGCTTGTCATACATTTCAACACAATTATTATATTGGGAATAATACAATGAATGGCATTAAAGATAGACTTAAACTCTCACATGGGAAATGTGATTTCAGACATGTGTCATTTTCTGTTTGTCCATCAAAAGTATGAATGAATAATTTGAATAGGGCGTGGAATTTATCTAACAGAAACACTCCCTTCCAACGTAAAAGTGCTCTTAATAGTATGACTAATTCACCAGGGGCAACTTAGCCTGATTTAGCAATGTCCTTTAATAATAAAACAGAAGAGATAATCAAATTATTATCCAATCAAACCGCTATTCAAACCGATAGAGATTTGTGCTTATAGCGATAGCTCAAGATTGTTCTTGAAGCAAAGTTACTTTCATTTAATATTAAATTCTTTACTACATTCTCGGAATGAAATGAAAATAAAGCCTATTTGCGACACATGAATTACTATATTACTTGAAAATTGAATTTTATGGCAAATTATTTGAAAAGATTTTGTACGAAAACTAACTCGTGTATTATTCATATTGAATTTCATAGTTGCGTTTAAGCACAAATTATAAAACTTATGATTTACTTTGCAGAATTTCTGATAATATTTGACATGTAAGAGCTCTCTATCTATAACGTGAAACCTTTCAAAATGAAACTCAATTTAGATGAGAGAATTATATCTAAAACAATACCCAGTTTTGTATCCATGGAGAACATGGGCCAACGCCAACCTTAGCAGTTAAAAACTGTTTGGGCGTAGTTGTACGTAGTACCCCAGAGTTATTAATTTTTTTAACAGTTCTGAAAAATATAAATGAAACTTGGTGATATCGATTGAGTTTTCATGGAAAAAGTAGGTAGACAATATTTAGAATTTCAACATAATTTGAGCACAACAAACTGAATACTATTGTATGTTAGCGTAAGCTGAACAATATTTCAGAGCTAGATTATATAAATCTATAGACTTTTCTATGAACGAATTCTTGAATGAGTGATAACACGACCTTCTATATAGTAGGCCTTGGTAATCGACAAATATTGTAAACGAAGTTGAAACCTCTCACAATCAGGTACTAGACATAATGATAGAGACCTTGTCAATGACTATGTTGAACTACGGATGCTCCAAGATGGATAAATGATTAGAATATTTTAAAGAAACCCGTTTTGCAAAATATATTGCAGGGTAGATATTCATCAATTGCGCTGAATTCTGAAAAGTAAATATCTTCCCTTAATTTTTCAGATAGAAATTGATTAATAAGACAAACGTAGCATGGAATCACTGGCCTGCAACAAAAGATTGGGTGTGGTCTAGACTACTACTCTTTCCAATAGCTAGATCCGGCAAAAATATTCTTAGTAGCTATGTACTATTAAAATTCAAATTTACTGATAGGCAATCATTGAATTTTACATTGCACTGTATAATACATTGTCAATAAGGATAGATGAAATTTCTCTATACATCCCTAATGCTATAGTAGTCTAGCCCACTCAATTGTAGAAAATATGATGCATCAGTTTTCTAAGAATACGTTGAAAATATTACTACGATCTTTTGTACCATCTAAGAACGACTGTATTTTGCCATAATAAATGAAAACAAATGACACAGTCACTTTTGCAATAAGTATTCAGCCGATCTTGTTTGGAATAATTTAGTAACTTTTAGTGCTTTAATGGTTGCTTATACTTATATTACACAAGGTTAAGATATAAAATTTAACCAAAGCATGTGTATTTGTATATTTTACTTAGATAAATTCAAGAAAATCCTGAATGTTTTCATTACCTTAATGTAGACAAATTAATGGTTGCAGTTGGCTAGTAAGAAATGAAAAAAAGTATTACTTCAAAATAATGCCCGTTTATGCTTGTTATCTTCATTAATTTGTAGAAACTATTTTTCCCATACCTCAAAAAGGAACTGGCAAAACGCAAAATCAAATAATGTTTCCGCTGGTCAGTGAAAAAACTGTTTTGTCTAACACATCAATATTAATCAGATTAAAGCCATCGACAATTTATATTATGCAATAATATCTGTGGGATACAAAAAACACCCCATACCGTGTACACTTAGTAAACAATTGAGCAGGTTCTATCTGTTAAGGTTAGCAATATAGAATTTTTATCGGTAAAAAATTACGATATTCAGAAATAAAAAAATTAAGATAGTAATAAGCATTTTAAGGTTCCATTTTTGCAATATTTTGAATTCTTGTGGAGGGAACACATAACTTGATCAATTCGGTGGTGCTACTCCCACTTCCCATCAGATAATCCTGCTTAAGACTCCTGATAGAAGTGTTTGATTTCTAGCAGATTAACATTCTTAAGCAATGTATTCAGCTAATTGTTTTTATATCCTCTGTAGAATTTTAACTTTTCCTAAAATTTTTTTAAAGCATATGAAAAAAGAGCATTCCAAATTGTATTTTGAATACTTGAGTCATTACTTCATTTGCTACAGCAATGTAATAATAATAAGGGGTTTTATTTCCTGTACAAGTTTCAACAACACAAAGTGCTACGTGAAATTGTAAAAAGGAACGTTAGTGAAGTAACAACAAACAGCACTGAAGTTGAAATATCAAAGGGAGCTTTTTGTAATTTATGTAATTGCAAGCTATGGGTATGAACGACTTGACGTACGCATACAATCACCAGATAATTGAGGATTGCGTAGTGTGTAATATGAACTGCTACCACGTTGTAAGCGTGAATTCAAAGGGTGGGGGACATGTCATTTTGAATCCTCTCAATAAGTCTGATTGTATTTTTTTCTATGATTGTGTTTAATAGATCGATCAGCCAACATTGATTCAAATTTAAGACCTAGCGGTATGTCAAAGAAAACGACGCATTCTGGAACGAGATTTAAAGGAGGTAAGGAAAAACCAACCAGGTGCACCGTATGTAATGCAGGGTAGTATGTAAGACTTAAAGATATGTTTCCTGGCATTGTTACACAAACATCTGCAAACATAACATATCAAGTTTGTGACATAAAAGGTCTTTGATAATACATCAGATATGTGCTTGTTGAAGGACAGCTTACTGTCAAGCGTTATGCCTAGATATGGCCAAGTATCAAGTCTTTCGGGGTAGCAACAATTTAAGTCGAAAGGAATTTCCAAGACTTTAAGAAGGTCTTGGTTTCTAAGACCTTTTTTGGTAAACACCAGTTCCTTTATTTTCGTAGGATTTAATTCAAGGTTAAGGCTGTCAAAGTGAGGAAGAATGATGTCGCGAAGAAGAGCTTGGGCATTAGTGAAATCAACAATTGGGTCTGAAAGTCTGATCTGGAATGCTTCGAAATTGTCGTCAGCATACATGGATTCACAGTGTTTCGCGTTTTTCAATTGTTGGTAAAGACCAGATACGCAGTCGTCATCATCAGCAGTGTAGGAGATGTATAAGAGTTGGGAGATCAGGCTGCCCCGAGAAACACCAATTTGTACCTCAAGAGGATGATATTGGCCGCCATTGCTAACAATTTGTTGGGTTCTATCGGAAAGGTAAGATTCCAGCCATTTAACAAACCAAGAGTGCTCTTCTGGACAATGTTTAGAAATCAGCGATGTCAATTTTCAGGGAAGAACAGTGTTGAAAGCAGCCAAAAAATCGAGAAAAATGACACGAATAACAGACTGAGGAGTACGGTCGAGTTTTGACAGTATCCAATCGCCAATATAAATAACAGAATCCGCAGTGTCCACTTTACTGATATGCAAACTGTAGGCATTTATGGTGTACTTTTGAAGCAATTTATAACAATAGGAGCCAACAGTTGTTCGAAGTTAAGTGTGGGGATAGGTGTCTGGCAGATGGACAAAAACCTCTGTCAAGCGAAGGATCGAGGGATAATTTCTTGAAAACGGAAGTGACATGTCAGTGTTTCCAACAAGAAGGATGGTTTTGGGTCTGAGCAATTTTGTTAAAGATATTGCAATATGGGATAGCTACATCATCATGACATTTTGAAATTATCCATGCAGGTAAGAAGTCTGGACGGCAGTTTTCATGGCTTTCGTTTCCTTAAATACTCTAGATACATCAAGAACAGAAAAAGAGAGGGTGGTTGATATGGCAAGAATGTGGTAGTGTCTTTGTGACTAGTTGAACCTGGTGAAGAATACATTAAGTTTATCAGCGCGATCGCGGATAAAGGAAATGAGTTTTGGTTTACTCTTAGTGTAATCAGCAATAAGGCTGTGGAATTCTGAGCGATATCTGAAAAAGACTTATTGCGTTCATTAAGCATGTAACGATTAGTGCGTCTTTGAATGGCCATTAATTATTAATTTGAACTAAAATTAACCGACATTTTTCTGAAAGTGCACTAATAAAACTGCAAAACTACAAATTATTTATTAACGTAAAGCTTATTTGAATAAATGGTTATACAGTTTTCTGCTCCACATCATGAAATGTTCGCCTACGTCACAACACGTGTCAGGATTTTTGCTTTTCTCACAAAGATTTGGACTTAGAACTGGGACTGACAAATTTCATTTTTAATCGTGCCTCATCCATTATATAGTGACAAGCAATACAGATTGGAATTTACACATTAGAATTTAGATTTAGTTTAGTCAGTACAATGAAAATTTTCGTCGTAGTAATTGAATTATTAATATGCCAATTGTCTACATATTTACATCAGAAATAGGATTTATCTTTTGGATGAATTTTTAAACATTTCTCTGCATATAAAATTTTAAATTCTTTTCAGTTCTTGTAATACTGTAGTTATTTCAATAATTAACGTATTGAATTTAGCATTATTGTACAATCCATTCCTTCCAAGTGAAACATGGCATGGATATTTGAAACCTCATAGCAGTAAAAATACTCTCACCATGATAATTCAATCAGCTTCACATCAGATCGGAAAAATTCCAGCATTCCAAATTGAGGCATTTCTGCTGCATAAGAAAATGAATATAAGCATTACAGGTTATTGTTTAGTTTTCTTATATATTGATATTTATGATTTTACGCATTTAAAAGCAAAATTATTCTAGGCACAGACACTAACTTCATTCTTCTGAATCATTTTAATATTCTACATTACTTTATTAAATTTAGTCTGCTAACAGCAGTTTTATTAAATGCATGAGTCACGCCATCTATTGTAGAAATATTTCAATTACATGTTCTGTACGTCCTTTTAACATAATTATTATTGTTTCAAATACAAATTATATGAAGAATATAGATGCTAGTTCAAGGATGGAAGCGAGTCGGATAAATGCGAGTAAGTTGTTGAATGCCACGTGGGCTTGATTAGGTTTAAAAGAATAAATTGGAAAAATTTACAAATATAATTTATTAATACATAAAAGTTTGAAAAATACTAAATATTTTTCATACTTTCACACTTCTATTATTTTCAGTCCAGTAAAAATTTCTGCTGATCAGGTTTAAGAAAGCTTTTCGCTAAGATAAGAAACAATTTTTTATCATATTAATGTCGTACAGAAAAACTAGTATCTGAAAAATATAATTCTATAAATAATTAATAGGTATCAAAAGTTTATCTAGTAGATTTGAATGAAAACTTGCCAAGAATTTTGCGGACGGTGCACTTCAACAACGTTTATCTACAGAAAAGGAAATAGCGAAACATAGTTGTTGGTTTTATAATGCTCAGCCTACCTGATTCTCTGACCCTCAGCTATGAGAAAAGGGAACCAGAAAAGGACATGTATCAGCAGGCCTTGGGCCAAAGTATTAGAAAAGATCAAGCGAAATTAAAAAAACAGATTATTACGTAACATTGCATGGAAGCCAACTATATGAAGTGAATGCTATATATGTTATGAGCAATGTGTTCAAAGATAAAATTTATATTTTGAAGTTTTATGTTAGTATCATATACTTCTCTAAATATCAATTAGGATCTTTGATTTCAGTTTGTAGATTATATTCAAAGTTTCCAAAATACAAATTTTTACTGAAGCAAATCGAAAAATTGGAATATGTTTTTTTATTATCATAAAAATGGGCTTAATTTGAATAGCCAGTACCGGGCTTGGGCTTTAATTTATAATAATTCTGGGGAACATATAAAAATTGTGAAAAAATATGAATTTGAATAAATAATACTTGTAAGAATTCCGGTCAAAGATATCAAAAAGTCTTTCATCAGCTGGAATATAGCACAGCCAACATGAATTTTAAAATTGTAAGCGATGGCAACTTTTGCATGCATATTTAGCTCACAACAGCTATAATTTCCTATTGAAAACCTAAATATACATTCCATAATATACGGTTTTACAATACAGATTTCTAACAAAGCACAAAACAGATTGTTAATCGAGTGACAACACATTAAACATTTTTTAGAAATATATATTAGGTAAAGTGAATTAAAAATACAATGTTGTGGTTATTTGCAAACGTTTTTGTAATTTTGTATTTTTATCTGCAATTCTTAAGTTGATGAAAATAATTGTATTGGTGCAGAAACACTACTTTACCGCGCATATTTCAAGATCGGATCAATATTAAAATCGCAAGACAGGTTAAATCATTTATTTACATGGAATAATTGAAACAATGCTGTATCTATAGTCTAATGCGTTTGAAAAACAAAAAACATGATATACAGCAAAATTGTATTGTGATTTTGGAACTTAATCTCACGCAACATGTTACAGTGGTGGAGGGTCTGTAATGGAATAGAGTGGCTTTCCTACAACGGTTCAATGGAACTCCCAAACGTATGTACATGGACGTCAGATAGCAGGTAGCTATGGTAATATCCTGCCAACTACAGCACTAATCGCTGAAGGTGATCGTTTGTGGGGAGGTGAATGGTTTTCCCAATGGCTTGAAACAAACGTCAACCCCTCCTGTAAATAATTGCATTTGGCTAGTTGTGTGTATTTTAGCAACAACTCTTGTAAATCCAAGGACGTACTCATTTTAATTGTTTCACGTTCACAGAAAATTTTGAGAGGTGGAGATCAAAAATCTGCTCGATGGACACGCTTTGTTTCATACGTAAATTGTTAACTCAAAACTGTTAAACAATTAATTGACACAAATTCAATTTTGTAAAGATCAAAAATATTAAATACTGCAGAATATGGCTTTGCATATATTTTTTAAAAATGTGTTATATTTTTGATAATTTATTTTAGTGGAATACTTTTACTTTGATTTAAATAATTTTTAAAATCAGCATAAAAACCATGTCAAATGGAGACTTACTAGTTTATATATATATATATATATATATATATATATATATGTATAAACTTCCTGAAATACTCCTTAGACAAATGCAACTTAAATTTTGAAACGAAGTTTGGAATCCATGATCTTTGTTATAGCTATTTGGTTCTCTGTCTTTTAATGCACTTTACTAATTTATGAAAAGGGATCATAATTTAATAACAGCAATTTTGGATTTATTCTTTTGTTAAAGCAACAAAGAATTTTGAAATTCACACAAAATTCATACAAGATTTATGACGTATCACTTCATTAAAGAAACCCTTTAATATGAATCAAGCATATGCTCTAAAACAGAAAATGTAGCAACACTCAATGTCAAACCTTTAATCTACATTTCAATTTCTTATTTATTCTTAGAGTTTATAAAATTCAATAAAATCAAAATATTAATAATATATTTTTAATGTAATTATTGCAAGTATATTGATGACAAGTATCACGACAAAACTATTTAGTGTAATTGGACTTTTGCTTCTATTTTAAAAGCTAAAAGTAACTTCATGTTTTAACAATTTTGTCACAATTTAGTATCAAGTTAAGCCCTTACTATCTCTTCATAATATGATTTTCATATTTGATCAAATTAAATTCGCCCTAATAATCTTGCAACCCATATAAATGTATGCGATACAATTAATTAACTATTTGTCCACAGATATGGAAATGGACCGGGTAGAGTTTGAGGGGTTTGCTTTGACCTAATTATACGAAATGATGTGCTGAACTTCACAAAACTGACTACTACGCAAAAGAGCATACAAATGAACGTAAACGAATTTATACCTATATAAATATTAAATGATTAAAAAATATATATATAATCGCAATCTAATATGTTTTATAGCTTTTTCATTGTTGAAAGTGGTTGGTGTTTTGCATTTTGAAAATACAATAGAATTATATTTCAGTTTAGTTTTAATCGACAAAATCCACTCATTAAATTAACGAAAATCAATGTCAGAAGATAATATTATCAAAAGTGAATGTACTACTTTGATAGGATTGCATCTATCATCATTTAATATTTCCACCTTTTTTTGAACATAAGAATTTCAATACAGCTTTGCCAATGTCCTCTAATTATATGTTTAGAAAGCACTGATTATGCCTTTACAAGCGTACTGCATATATTAGTAGGCTATGAATATAATACAACCTATAACAATTTCTGGTGATTCAACTTTCATTGGTGATTTTCAAGGAGCGCAAGTCAATACAAATGATAAAGTAAAGGACCCCAGAGTTATTATTACTTCTAATCTTACCTGGAAGTCTCATATTCAGTCCAAAGTTCATGCTGCAAATTACATCCTTTTGAGGTTGAAACGTTGTACTCCTTATTCTACGTCTATTACTACAAAAGTTAACCTTTACAGATCATATATTCTATCAACCCTGATTTATTGTTCTTCTGTTTGACATGCCAATGTCAGCAACTTATTATGTTTGGAGAAATTACAATCCCGGGCTTCAAAGTGGACTATTGGATACTCAGTGGACTACCGCGACCTTTTGTTAAAATTGAATCTTTTACCAATAAATTTTATTGCAATTAAAAATGATATCCTTTTATTCAATAATAAACTAGTAACTGGTATGTATGATGTTGACGTTTGGAAATATGTCAGCATTGTAGAAAATTCACGACCTGGTTTTCGTAGTAGTAATAGACTCAAATTTACTGTACAAAAAACTCGTTTGAAAGTAACAGAAAATTCTTTTTTCACAAGAACTGCTTATTACGTGAACTGTCTCCAAGCCAAGTATAATTTGTCAATTTATGAAAGACCTAGATTTTTTAAACAAACGTTAACGGTGCTATTTTTAGTTTTTTACGTGATTATTATTCTCGGGAAGGTTGCAGCCGTTTTATATTTTGTTCTTGTCTTAATTGTAAATGAAACTTTTATGAATATTTTTTAGTCTGAAACATGACTAAATGAAGTCTTTTAGTAGTAGTATATAAACAGGATTTCTTACAAGATTTGTATTTTAGAAAGAACAAAGTGCATAGAAAACTAGAAAATGCTCTTCATGAGTTTCATTTATTCACTATAAAGAATAATAGGTCGCATGTGCAAATGCATGCTTGATTTTATAACCCTGTTTTCTTATCAGTGTATGTAGTAATCCTTCTGAGTAACAGAAAGTACTATTTAATAGGATAAAATTGAATTATTTTTTAAAATAACTAACACTAAATTTGCAATTTTAAAGAAAAGTGAAGCATTATTACAGAGAAGAAAATTTTAAGTTTTTGTAAATTAGATTGCGCAATTTAATTAAATTTCGCAAATTTAACTAAGCTCTGACTGTCATTTCATGATGTGGTTTTACACAGCAATTATTCAGCGAGCAACATTGCTTATTTTCTAAATTACATTTAAATCGCATAGCTTATCATATTTAATATAATTTCATATTTAATATGTTTTCAGTTGAATACGCAAAAAATTTGGATATTAAAAATTTGGATTTAAGGTTTCAAGCAATAAATGGTTTCGCGAGGTATTTTCCAAAAACCCTAAGTCAAACATGTAAATGACAGCAATCAGTGATTTGTTGAGCGTTTATAAATGACCAATACGGAGTTTTTTATGCTGACCTAAATCTTAACACTTAAGTGTGTGCGTGGGGGGATACAACAAAATTATTCTGATTTTCAGATAAATTTGAAATAATCTAGCTCAAAGTAATATAAATTATTTGGCATTATGAAAGCCAGATTAAAGCAAAAATTTTAAACTAGAAAATTTTGTTTTACTCATCCAGAGCAAGTATTTTGTGTGAATTACCACTAAATTAAATTAAAATCTCCTAGGTGTCAGGGAAGGAATTTTAATTTGTTACCGGTCGCATGCCAATTCTGTTCAATACAAGCGAACTTTCGAAAAGTTTATAATTTATTCATGAATAAATTTCAGTTCATTGAAATATAAAAACTTACAAGCAGGAGACAATTTTCATCAATCAATTAACAAAAAAAGAGACCCAGTTTTAAAAGCTAAGTTCAGATGACAATTCCTTAGTAATTAATGCACAAGTCCGCAATAGTAAGATATTTGATACTTGATTTTCAGTGTTTTCTCTAAGCAGATTTTGCTGAAACTTAATATATCTAAGTATTTAAACATGCATTAGAAAAAGTTGAAATATCTGAATTCAAGTTTGGAGTTTTTAATTGAAAACAAAACAAATTCCTATCGCTCATTTATACTATATGTTTTACAAATGTTAACAAGATTAGGTTTCTGAATGATAATTGCAATCCAATGTTAATGCTAATTATAATATTCAATGTTGAATTTTCGGTTTTACTACACAATAAATTGCAAATTCAATAGTAAATTATTTTTTGTTAATTGCCTTAAATTGATTCACACGGATGTATTTATCCATTTCTCATACACATGAATATATATATATATATATATATATTNGATCACCACGCGGCATAAATGGATACATATGCGGTGTAATATACCATCCATATTGGTCTAGTGAAGAAAATGGAAAAATAAGAAAATATCTTCAATTAATA
The DNA here is from genome assembly GCA_900660155.1 of Hofstenia miamia. Lineage (NCBI taxonomy): Eukaryota > Metazoa > Xenacoelomorpha > Acoela > Hofsteniidae > Hofstenia > Hofstenia miamia. Next base: position 249,127 of record CABFPE010000521.1, on the reverse strand, counting down.
TTTGAACAATTATTACACCAATACCAAAATTATGCAATAATCCTTGCTGGTGATTTTAATCAATTAAATACAGGTTTTCTACATACAGAATTTCAATTAAGACAGATGGTTAATTTTCCAACACACGGAAGAAATACTCTGGATAAGATTTTCACTAATTTACCACATTTATTCAAAAACGCTATATGTCAGCCTAACATAGGTGGATGTCGTCATCAATCTGTATTTTTAGAGGCCAAATATTCTATTCGAAAACCTAGATTAGTTCAAGTTAGATGCAAATCACAGTATAATAAATTCAAGTTTGGGAAATATCTAACTGCAAAAGATTGGTGGTTTTGTTGTGATGATAATTTATCATTTAATGAAAAATGGGAAATATTTTCTCAAACTATTAACCATCTATTTAATTCATGCTTTCCAATGAAAACTGTAAAATTATACCCTAATCATAAACCTTGGGTTTCTAAAGAAATCTGCAAATTGATTACTGCGCGTCAGCGTGCATTGCGTATAGGTAACAATAATAAATTCAGAAGAATAAGGAATGAAATTAACAGAAAATTAAGACAGTCGCGAAAAATGCATTTTAAAAATCGCATTGCAGATTTTCAAAAAACTAATCCAAGAACTTGGTGGAAATCAATAAAAAATTTAAGTGGATTCACAACTGATAATCCATATAATCAAATAAATTTTTCAAAAAATTTATCCAAGCTTGATCCAACAACATTAGCAAACTACATAAATGATGAGTTCGTTGAAATTACGTCCGACTATGAACCACTTTTGTCAAATTCTATGAATGCACATGAAATCGAAAATTCGACTCCTGTAAGTGTTTCTGAGTATGAAGTTTTCTTATTACTCAGAAAACTAGATATACATAAGACACCTGGTCCTGATATTTATGGCAATATTTTACCAAATTGGCTATTACGTGAATTTTCTTATGAATTTGCAAAACCAATTTCAATTTTGTTAAATATGTCATTTAAAGTTGGTTGCGCAACCCCATTTACTTGTGCAAATGTATCATGTGTGCTAACATCTAAACCTGTAAGTTCACCGACAAAAGATCTAAGACCAATATCAATAACTCACTCAATATCAAAAATTGCTGAAAGCATACTGCTAGAAAAAGAAATATCAATAACTCACTCAATCTAGATCAAAAGCAATTTGGTGTTATCCCTAGAAGATCAACTGTTTCAGCCATTTTACATATCACTCAGCAGTGGATTAACCATATAGAAAATCAAGGAACATATCCTAGAATTTTTTTATTTGATTTCAAGAAAGCATTTGATTTGATTAGTCATCCATTATTGATAGAAGATTTGTTTGAAATTGGAATTAACACCATTTGGATTTGGATGTAACTGTTTTGAATATGCAAATCACAGACCATCATGCAGTTCAGGTTGATCTACCAGAAACAAGGAATCCTAGGAAACACACGCCTTGTACAATAAGAAAAATGCCTTTTTTAAAAGAAACCTCGGCACTCACTGCCTATTTGACTGATCTCTCAGCGCAGTTTGAGACTTTTGGAGGCGATGGTAATCTTAACGAAGAGTTTGATGAATTTGTGAGTAAGATACAACTGTGTGTGGATAAGCACTGTGTTTTGAGCAAGCAACGGCCTAAACATACACAGACCCCGTGGTTAACTAATCAGCTTAAAAATACAATCAACAAGAAAAAGAAGCTCTACCGAAAGTTTTGTAAAACTCCAAT
>CABFPE010000521.1:212460-226667 GCA_900660155.1 Hofstenia miamia | reverse complement strand
TATATATATATATATATGTATATATATATGAAGACCACAGGGGAAAAACCAGTGGTGTCACACATATTCTAAATGGAGAAATTCAATTTTTAAGATTTGCGACCTCACAGCTAGCCTCAATTACCATCAATTGTAACAAAAATGTTTCCCCATGTACTAATACATCTTACAGATCTTTCAGCAGTGGTAGTTATAAAATTTATGCAGCATGGGTTAGTGAATGCATGGTAAACTGCTCATATATCAGATTTGGACATCACCTGTTATTCCATTGAATAGTAATAAGGCTGATTATTATAAATATTTTATTTATTTTTCTAACAAAAAATGCCACATATAATGTAATATAGTGTATATAACACAGATTAACAAGATTCAGTGTCACTTTAAACCTAAAATTCTTCCTCCCCATCATCCTCTTCGCCCACCAAAACATCACATGTCTTTAAGTTGTCAAAAAATGTCTGGTTCTCTACTTTGCAAAAATACCAAATTTGCCTTTGATTTTTACATACTAATTCAATATTTTACGACGCAATATAGCGAATTTTGAAAATAAAAATTTCGTCTAATGGGACATTGCCTATTTTTCCATTGAACAGTTTGGACATCACTTATTTTTCCACAGTATATAAATATTTCAAAGGCTAAATTTCACTAGATATCACTGGTTTTTCCATTTTATTTAGCTTCTATATAAATCTACATTTCAAATACTATATGTAGGCAGGCATAACTCCAAAATACCAAAAATGTGACATCACTGGTTTTTCCCCTGTGGTCTTCATATATATACATATATATTATTACATTAGAATAATAAATAAATTCTACGCCCAATTGTAGACAAAGTAATTAAATTGTTTTATAACCACGATTTTGTTGAAAGATAATTTTTTATTATTACTATATTTGGGTGTTTCCTGGAAAAGAAACCTTTTTTATAACAGAATGTTGACATTGGAAACATTTAAATATATTCATGTTTGATTTTCTGGTTAGTGTACAAGCACAATTGAGCCCTGCAATTTCTAAAATAACTTTACAAACGTGTTTGTTGTGACTATGTTTGATGTCTCCTTGCATGATAGTTATAAAGCAATTCTCCCACAGAAAATGGATGAATATGTATCATTGTTGTTTTTTTTAAAGTTATGTATGACAAAGAACTGTTGCATTGATTTTTAATCTGTGAAAGACTACCAAAACCTGCCTATTTTTTATTGATTACCTGCTACTTCCCCCTTTCTTGTTAAAAAATTCGGAACTTGGATATATGCTTACACATTCACAACCACCCTGAATATCGTAAGAAATTTTATAAAATCTATGAAAGTTTCTTCAAAAAAATTATAAGTGCTCATAATTCACGAAATATGCATATAAAATCCGAAGCACCGCAAACGACCCAATTTCTGACTTTGCCTACGACGCATTTCAAAACAGCCTTCGTGTTCCATCTGTAAAGAAACAAATGGTTGAAGTTAGTAGGTAGTACCATGGCTTTTCGATTTTCTGATATGTATTTGAAAGTTTTTGTAAAAAAAATTAATTTTCATTGAATGTAGTTAATGCCTTCAAGTCCTCAGGCACTGCAATAATTTTTATTATAAATTTGCACCATTTTATGGGAACACATTCACTAATAATCGTGTCAATATCTTGTTATTTCAAAATTTCTTAATAGGTTTGAAAGAATTAGTTTAAAATTGTGTTTGTATCTTTAAGAATATAGTTTAGGCTTAAAGTCTAGTATTATCCTTGAAATTTATTCTTGTCAAATTGCCTAAATCTAGTTTTCAATAGAATGTATGGATCATATTTTTTAAGTAGTTATTTGTAAGATGGCATATTGTTTGTGCTGCTTGTTTTATAAATTCAAACCTAATATAAGCATTGTTTACAAAAATGCTCAATAAACATAAAAATGACCACATTTATTGTTTGTTTTCTCTCTGCTCAATGCTGGATACACTAGATAATCTTGTTTCGAAAGTAGAAAATCCGAAAGTAATTTTGTTTAGTCAACTATTTTTCTTCTGTATATATTTCTAACACAAATAGAACATAACCTAGTGTGTGTTGCAACAAATGTAATTCGATATTTCAATAGTTTAAATAGCTGATTGTTTAATATATTATCTTCATACATAATATTACATTAATGAAATTTTCATGCGATGTTACTAGAGGTCGTAAGGGATGTTCTGCTAGGGACGGCGGAGAAAGCCAACTAGAAAGCCTAGTTTTATTTTTTCATTTTACACGATTACAAACGTTTAGTGCAAAGAGATGGAAATAGGCTGGGAAGGGCTTGAATCGAGCTATTGCAAATAATGAACTGAGGTTTCAAAAACTAGCGTGACTATTACGCAAAAGTCAGCTATAGAAATTGCAAGCAATTCAATTAGTAGTTTTTCATTATAAATTGCTTACATGCACAACATTGGTCTAACCAACCCTAAAATTTGCGTTAATTTAAATGGGTCGGACGTAGTTTGGGCAAAAATTTTGTGTAGACTAGCTTGATACAAAACCAGTTACGGCTACTATATTTCTTGGTTGTACATCTATAGTTCAAGCTTAAAGCAATTACAAAATAGCTTAGATGCTGCTTTGCCTACAATATGAATTTCAGTTATATTGAAATTAATTAACTAAAGGAATTAGCTATTAATTTCATGAAATATCAAACGATTGCTTACATTTAGAAAGACGCATTGTAATTCCAAAGGTTTCGAAACGTTTGAAAACTCCCAAGAAGACAACAAGCCCGTAAGCATTTGTCTTAGGCATCGATATAGATATTATCTGTACTTGAAACAAGCTTAATATAATTCATTTTAATGTACTCTACATTTTATAACTTTCATTAATAATTAATGTACGAGAAATATTTTAATAGATTTTGATAGTGCAAGTATAACATTTAACATACCATTTGGTCTTTGATTGCATTGAAAGATCTCATTTATGTTTATGTTCGAAATGCATATCACATATTATTTTTTCAAAGCTTATTTTCTTCGAGATCGCTGTGTTGCTAAGTTTTGAAAGTTTTGGGAAGTTCCATAAATACTAGACTGATTAGTTGGACTGATATACAAAACTACAATGTTGAAGAAACAGCTTATGAAACATTTCAAGGAAATTCACGAATTTTTGTATAAACATAAATTAAATAAATGAATTTCGTTCATTTGTAAAAAAGCTTCAACTGATAATGAATCGAACGCAAATGTAATTTTATGGATGATAGAAGATTATACAATGACTGCATTAGTACTGTGCGTCCCCATATACTTTAACCAGATTAACTGGACCGGATTTCTTCTAAGCTTAACCGGATTTTAACCGAATCTTTAAAAATTAGCATCATTTTCAAATTAAAAGTGAAAATATATTATATTTCTATTTTTCAAAATGAAATTGGCTTATTCCTATGTGTTAACATAAAATTGATGTATATATATATATATGTAAATACAGCTTGTTCAATAACATATCAAATTTGTCATTTTGAGGAATTTTATCACAGATTTATTGTCTGAATAGGCTATTCTGCTTATATTCACCTTGAACTTGAAGTCTATCAAAATTTAATGAAAAAAATGTATGTAGTTGCACAAAATGGAATAAAGAATTTTTGAACTTTATGAAGGATTTTATTTAAATGAAATATAGTCTAACAGTAGCAATGCGAATTTAAGCATGTTGGCGTCGATGCATTTTCTCTAAAATTTGATAATTTTTTATTATTGCAATTCCTTAATTTGAATGTGAAAATGTAGATTAGGACTAGAATGACACCAAGTAGGAATCCTTTCACCCTTTGTGACAGTTTCTATTGTTTTATAATACAATCATTGTAATCAATAAACTTTAAAAATAAAAAAAAGAATTTCTTAACCGGATTTTAACCTGATTAACCGACTCCGGTTTAGCCGATTTTAACCTGACAGGATTAATCGGACAGCACTAGATTCCATATTAATTGAATTCGCATTTAATTAATCTAAAAAGTTGACAGCACTCTATTCATAGTATATTTTACATCTTAAAACAAACATAAAATATATAAATACTGAGACATCCCAAGGCATGTTGTCATAACGGCTTAGCATTTTGCAAAGGAAATAATAACAAAGGGCAATAAAACACCTCTAACTTAGGAAAACAGTTAGAAATACAAAAATTAATTTCACAGTTCGCTATGCTTATTAAACTTTCGGATTTCCTTGTTATGAACTAAATTAATTTTAAATAATATAAAGGAATAATATATATATATATATATATATATATATATAATAATTTTTGTGAATTTTACTATCAGTGAATTGACGTAAATAAGTTTTACTTTCAGATGTATTAATCTAAATTTTCTACTTTATTTCTTGGAGAATTGGTTTGGTCATCCTTTTTATTTATTTCAAATTAATCGCAATGTACTTTTCCTTACACACCAATAAGAGTTCTTATTGAGTCAATTTTGCTCTGCTTCTTGTGCTGTAATTGCCTTCCCAATTCTGAGTTTTAGCTTAAATATAATTCCACATTTATGGATAAAATATCAGAAACATAGGGGAATGTCTTCCAAAAATACTACATTTTCAATGAAGTAAACACTATTGGTTTCTAGTTAAAATGATAATAAACAGATAAAATTTATTTAAATTTTAACAATTAGATCTACTCTGAACCATTTGTTTAAATACAATGGTAATCCGCTGTGCACAATGCACATGTAAATGTCTTGCTCATAAATATTCGGATTCTTCTTTTTGTTTTTGTAGTAGATAGAGGAATGCGCGTAGAGATGCAAAATGCTAAAGGCTAAATAGAAATAATGACTTAAACATAAATACTTTCATGTAAATAGGTCTACACTGGACCTGGTAACAATTCATGATAAATATTAAATGCAACTAAGCATAATTATATTTTTAGAGTTGCTCTAACGCCAATAGCATGATGGACATGAGAAGTGAAGTTACGCGAAGTACTATTGTTAATAATGGAGTACCTCGTTCGGCTACAGTCATGTCAGAATTGTTAGCTATTGACGAAGCTGCTAATCCGTCTCATAAGCAATGCGACGTTGCCCTTCTGCCACGCGACACATCATGCAGTCGCAAACTAGCTGATCTACCAGAAATGACTACCAGTGATCGTGTAGCGACACTATTTACTGAAACTGAAGAATATTCAGCCAGTGAAGCTGAAGCTTAATTCTAGAGTTTAAATATAGTTTATAGATTGTTTATACAAACAATTAAAAAGATCACATTTATTTCAAGTAACCACTACATTTACATAATGTTGATTTTTTGCTTGAATGCATTCGGATGAAAATTGTTTGCCCTTTACATTGGTCATTAACTGCTATAAAATTTATGCAAGGCATTACAAATTGATATAATATGCAAAACTTTACACTTAGTTTTACACTTATGACTTTTACTAAAGATACAGAACCTTATTTAAATTTCATTACATATTCCTTTAATTTAACATAATGAAAGTATCAAGGCCTTCACCGCCCACCTACTTTTACTTATATTCTCAAAATAGGCAAATACATTTCGATTAATTATTTCAGAGGTCTTTGAAGTTGCAAAATTTAGATGATTTTTCAAGCGCTACTAAATTTCATAAGTGTCCGAAAAATATTATGAAAGAAAAATATGCTCCTAAAATAATTTGAAGAGTACTAAGAAATCAGTCATTGCATTTGAATGCAATAATAATTTGAAATGCTCCAGAAAAAGAATTCTGTGTTTTCACGATTCATGTCTTGTTCAATCCAGAATGAAACGAAAATTAATGCCAGTAGTAATAGTGGCTGCAGCCAGAATATTTTCTTTTATAGATCATTTTTCACTGACAAAAATCTCCTTTGTCTACTGAAACAGCTAATGGCGATATTTCAAAACACGATTTCTCAATTAAGTGTAGTTCTTCACTATATTAATTGACTCCGTTTTGGTAGATCTCTATCCTATTATGAATTTAATAATGCCATGTTTGACTTGCTTTGTAAATATTTTATTAATGAGCATTACATGGTAATGTCCTTCAATGCTGATTCATCAAACATTTGAAACAGCATGTAAAATTTTGTACCAAATTTGTTGAATATAAAAATGATATTGGTAATGCCCAAGTTTGTCAACGAGCCGAAAATTTTAAGCTCGGCTCGACTCGTTTTGATTTTGAGCATCTTTGGTTTGCCGCCCAGAATCTTTCAATGAGGCTCGTTTTATTTCTATAACTTCTTTAGAATGTAAGTACTTCAGTTTTCTTTAAGAACAATGAGAATGATTTGTGACAAAAATAACACATTTGAAATGTATATGTATTTATATTCCTATTTGCAAAATATAGCATTTTTTGACGTACCGTTTTATTTCTATAACTTCTTTAGAATGTAAGTACTTCAGTTTTCTTTAAGAACAATGAGAATAATTTGTGACAAAAATAACACATTTGAAATGTATATGTATTTATATTCCTATTTGCAAAATATAGCATTTTTTGACGTGAAGTGTTTCTATTGAAGCACGTGATCCACGTAGTTGTTCTTAAAATCAATTAGAAAATTTCTTAATGAATGTAACCAATTTGAAGCGTATTTGCTTTACTATTTGCATTCAATCTTTATATATATTAATCGTATCAATCATGGAGTAGTGAATAGAAATTGCTAATGACCATGGCCTCCTCTATGTAAAGCAGGCCCTGAAATTACCAATCAAATTTATAAAAACAGTTTGATTTGTAATATATATATAGATTTCACTTAGATCTAAATATGAACTATTTTTAAGCACTTAGGAAAAATGTATCTTCAACCCAATTTGGAATTGAATATCTCAGCTCTACTGGAGCCGTTCTTCATAAGCACCAGCTTAATAATCGAAACAAATGCATTTAAATGCAAAGCATAATGATCATGTTTCCTTAATGTAATTATATTTAAAATAGAGACACGCTTAACCACACATTTTTCGTCCCCATACAGAGGTTAATTTTTCATGCCCCAATCTTCTGAGATTTGGTGCTTTTCCCGCTAGTCTCAGCTCCATGCATTCACTTCTGGTCTCGTGATGACAATAAATGGGATAAAATTTGCTATTATTAATCAAATTATATACTGAATTTAGATATCATAGACATATTTTGCTTTTCAATTAGTGTAAATTTGAAAATATAATACAATATATAAGTAAATATTAAATAAAATTTCTCCTGGTTCCGTACCATGTGTAATTTTTTGGTCGAAATCTCGCAGTATTCTAATTCAGTGTAGTATACAATCTGTATCCTTGATACCTTACGAATCATTTTTGACTTTGTTGTGTTGTGTGGTGCCTGTTGTGTGACACAACAGTCTTTTGCTGTTGTGTTGATTTTTGTGCGGACCTCCCTCCCCCCCCCACAACAGCAAGCCTGAATAATATTCACCATTCTTTAATAAATTTAGCTGAAAATGTACATTAGGTCATTAGGTACATATAAAACCTTTGAAAGTTAAATATAATCATTTAGATCAAGATAAATATTAAAAGTAAAACTCTAGTATATTATTGGTTTCTTATGTAAACTATATGAATCAAATCATAGAACATCTATTAGTTCAGAATAAATGAAAATTAAGTTTAGTTTAGTAATTTTTACCCCCCCTCAACAGAGCAGAGCTGCTTGCATTCCTCATGAAATATTTTGCTGCAACCAGTGGCGTAAACAAGGTGTGGAATGTCTCTCAGTCAGTTTTTCAAAATTGCCTTTGACTGGTTAAATAAAAAATTTTCGGTAAAAGATTAAAAAATTATAAACTAAGGTGGTGAAATGCATTTTTTAGCGTCGAATTCATCAATATTTCCAAAGAATTTGAGGGGCTTCGGCCCACTTTCGGTTACTTATGTCGGAGATATTCCCCTGGTATAAAAGCATTTTTTAGCGTCGAATTCATCAATATTTCCAAAGAATTTGAGGGGCTTCGGCCCACTTTTAGTTACTTATGGCGGAGATATTCCCCTGGTATAAAACCCTGCTCACTGCCCTACCTATAATAATCATTGTACATAATATGTATTGGCTCTATTCTATGTCTGCAGGGGTAGACAATATTAAATTGATGTTGCAATTAATGCAATAATTGGAAATTAATTAACCTATTGAATACTTTACAAATCGATTGCTAATTATTTATGATTCACTTAAATCTTCCTAAAATATGTAATCAATTTCTGATTCCATAAGCATTGTTATCCTGTCTAGTAAAGTTATATAGCATTGGCTGTTGAGTGTACTGCTCAATTTGATGACCAAAAAATATATCATTATTCTACCACCCAATTCAATGTTTTATGTATATTGAAGGCTTAACATTAACCTTATTTCACACCATTGTGACATTCTGTCGGACACCTCATCTTGTCATGTGAAACCTAAAGAAATTAAACTATGATCACAGCATTTACATAAGGTATCTATGGCAGAGCCAAATTACCCATTAGCAATATCTAACATTTGATTTTCTTGAACAATTTAGCTTCAGTGCTAATAGATGTTTGAAAAAATTTTTTGTATTATATATTGATTTTTATTGATATCAAACTAGTTAATTTTCTATTATTTTTGATCTAATATTTTTATTCTAATTATTGGCAAAAATTGGAAATAATCTACTGTCTGAAACGCAAAAAATTGATTAATTTACTAAACTAAAAAAAATCTATTTGGGGTTAGGGTTCCAATTAAAAATTGCATACTCCTGCGTGTCTATAATTTATGACGAGGAACACTTTACTGCACTACTTAAGTGAAACTAGGAATGAGAAATATAGCAATTTTGAATGAAATTTGAACTAAACATTTGGAAAAGATAGGTTGAAATTGAACAAATAGACCACAGTTTTAGTGAATGCTATATAATTTTTTTAACGTTTTGAAATTGTATATTGAAGAACTGAATTTATTATGTTCAATTCAAAGAATTTCTATTCTATGATACCTTACTTTGATCTAGCAAGCCGCAATATTGTAGAAAACCTCTTAAAAAATCTCATGAAAATATGCAGAATTGGAATTAAGTGGGTTGTTGCGGATTCAGGATGGGCAGGAATTGGCCTAAATTTTCTGATTAGAGTTATTAAAGTCTAAGACGGTAAGAAATATCTAGAGACCACCCTACTGCAAAACGAAAGAAGTGTTTCCTATTGAAATTAGGAACAGTTAACAGTGCATCAGCCTGTATTCGAAACTCGCCTCACCCATTGCTCTAAAGAACAATAAGTGTGTTAGCCAGCCTAATAATGGTTACATTGGTGAGGTGTATGGAAAAATAATTCATTGTTAGTAATTGATTACATAAACATTCATTATGCTTGTTCCATTCTTTAGGTTAAAATGAAATATATATATATATATATATAATAGTTCCCCTCTTCATCGAAAAAGCTGGGTGCCCCCCCCTGTATATACTAAAATTAGTGGACACATTCGAAAACATATTGTCATGGAAATTTAGAAGTAGTAAAAAATTTTCTAGGAAAATTATGACATCTCTCAAAATCATTGAATTTTCTCAAATTCAAATTTGAATCTCTGCATGTAGTTAAAATTGAAATCGACCCCAAATTTAAAATGACAATTGCTAATAACTGCAGCCGGTTTTTACCGGCAAATTGTAATAGAATTTGATGAATTTAGGAAATTGCAAACAGTTAAAATCTCAAGCACATATTTACATCGTATTTATTTCATACAATAAAACATCAAAATATTGTGTCTTGAATTATTGTTTTTGTTTTTAACTATATTTCTTGAAAAAAATATTTATTTTGATTTAATCAATATAGTTCAGCGGTTTTGGCTTAGATTTTGCGCGAATGTTCAGAAAATTTTCCATATTTTATTGTTTAACTTGTACATTTCCATGACTATTGAATTTAGATTGATATGGTCAATTTGGATCCTAATTAAAAATTATATTTTATACTTAATAAAATTTCAATTACGAATATGAAATTTTGAAATGGCTTAACATGCAATAAGCACACGAGTTAATAACTGAAGCTATGCTATTGTATAACTTAATAATTATGGCTAATATATGTATTAATGTTTAATTTTTTAAAATTATGTACGCAGTTTAACACATTTATTTCGTACATAACAGTGGTATCGGAATCATGTAAATGATTCTAATGTTCATACATAAACAATATATAATACATATTTGTTAAGAATTTCTGTTTATCAAAATTTGAACTACACGAAATAAAGTCATTCTATTTAAACAAAGTGAAAAACAAACTAATTTTATTCAAAGCGAATTTATATTTTAAAAAATTTACGTTTTAAGACAATTGTAGAGTGAATGAAACTTCATTCCTTTAACCAATGAAGTCACTGGTTTCCTCTAAACCAATGATGGACGAGGGTGTGTTTTTACCCGCGCGGGTTGCGGTTTTACCCACACGGGTGCGGTGCAGTGTAGGTGCTGAACTTCAAATGCCAAGCGGGTTGCGGTGCCGGTTGCGGGCCCACTCACTGCGGGTGCGGTGCAATGCGGTTATAAATATTACACCTGCGTCCATCTATGCTCTAAACGCTTTATTTTTATTAAACGCTTGCTTGTGTTATTGACGCCACTCAATTATAGTACAATCGTCAGTATTAATGAATACACCGGTTGTATATATGCAATTTTCTAAAAATGATCATTTTTTAAAAACTTTTTACACTTTTCTATTGATTATGATAAGAAAAAAGACGTTTTTTAGATATTCAGGATTTTACAGCCAGGGGTAAAAAAACTGCAGCCATACCCATATAAGTAATTACTCAATAATACCCCTTTTAAACTATGCATCTATATGTTTAGGGCAATTTTTTGCATTTTTTATAAAATCCACATTTTCCGGACATCTCCAATGTTTTTGAAGCCACTCGTTGTTCGGAATTTTTACATGAAATTCAGTGCTTCTACTTTTAATTACACCCTATTTCTTAAGCAAAACATAAAACTTGTCAGATATCCTAACAAAGATTTTTCTTTAAGAAATTACAAGTATTTTTAATAGCATAACAATAGCCCCTACCCAATCAATATTCATTGTAAAATCGACCATAACTGTCGTGGAGGATTGAATGTGTATGACATTGAATAGATCCAAATAAATATTCAAATAGGTTTGGTAAACATCCTTCTCCTGGACCAATCAAACCAATTTCCTGGTTGAATTTTCTAATATATCACTTATAGAAATATTCGTCTCAAAATTAACCATATAAAGGTGTTGATAAGATAAACAAGACTTGAGAATCACAGGATTTAACTTAGGATAATTAAATTTTGGTATTTTAAAGTTATGGAGTACATATTTTAAGACTGGGTAATTCACGTTTCCTTGTTTCATTAAAACAAAACATTGATTGCCCTCCATAAGTTTTTTTCATTTTCTCCTGTCTTGGTATTATTTACTGTTTTCAGTATAATTGGTTCACTTACAATTTGAACTCTTTTACTCATTTTCTATATAAGAGCTTAGAAAAAATTAATTTCAATAATTTGTCTTTGGAAGGAAATATGTCAAATTTTGCAAACTAATCCATTTTATAGGCCCTATGTCACTTGCAAACAGCCAAAACGGACCATTCTCATGTGAAATGTCACACTGAATTATACCATTAGATGTAGCTAGTCCAAATATTAATTTATTATATTCTAAACTATACGCAAGTTCTTGATTAATTTTAATTATATTTGCGCGATTTTGCAAGTTGTGCTTATTCCTTTGGCATATTCCTCTAAAGAATACTTGTGTACCAATTAACTTATATTGACAATGTTGCAAATCAGAATTATAAGAGTTTTTAAATTCGTTATCAAATTCCATTCCTTTAATAATATCACTGTTGTCAGTATTTAATTCAATGTCATTTCAAAATAAATCAGTTGTTTCAAAATGTATATTATTTAAGGAAACAAATGTTTCATCTATTACTAAATTGTGTAATTTGGGCATAAACATCTTTTGATTTTTCACAAACTACTGCAAATCTTATTGTTTTTGGAGGCCAACCTTCTTTTGGTAAAGTAAATAAAGTCCAGTTGCTAGATAAAATCTCACCAGTACTAAAAACATATTTACCTCTAAAATGTACAATGGTGTTAATTATTGTATAGCATACATCATTTTTTAAATGTAACATATTATAACGATTTTTTGATAAGATACAAATACCTGAAAGTGAAATGAAACTATGAACATCTCTCACATAAATATAACCATTTTCTTGCTCATGGCTTTCAGTTTTAAAAAATTGATATAAGCAGCTCCAGTAGTTTCCAAAGTTTTTATCAACCAAATAACCATATTTTTTCAGAGAATTGCGATATTGCATAAGCCTTTGTAACACCACGTTCATACTTTTCAGCAAATGTTTTCCCACCTTCAGTTCTTTCAAATAATTGAATATTCTTTTGGAAATTGTCTTGTAAATTTGAATTGAAATTATGCATAGAATCAACACTACATAATTAAGCATTGGATTGCTTAATAATTTGCAAAATCTTGTTTTCATTGTTTGCAAGTCTATTTACAACATGATCTTCCATTTGTTGTTTGTTAATAGTATCCCTTTCCTGTTCACCATCACGAAAATTTATAATTTTCTTGTTGCGCATATTTAAATCTCTATTATAAAGATTATACCCTGATATATCTAACTTATTATTTTCAATCTGATTTATTTTGTATTTTATGAGTTTAACCTCTGTTTCTATGTTATTATTGTAACCCTCTTGATAAGAATGTGCAGCTTCAGGTATACCACTATTATTAAATCCCATTTATATAAGGAAAAAAGAAAATATTTTTTCCAACATTTGAATTTAATTACAGTTAACTCTGTTAACCTTTAGAAAATAGTTTTAAATATATTCTTCATTTTTATATCTCTCATATTTTCTCTTGTAAAATCATTAAGTATTGAGAAATAATCTCTTCATTTGCATCTTTCATATATAAACCAAATACAATAGTATCCACATAATGCACTCGAACTTTGTTGATACTGTGAACTGCTGTACACAATATTGTACTTAACATCTTTAAATATTGAAAAAATACTTTGAAATGGAGGTAGGCCAAACTATCAAAATACTCAAGTGTGACAGAGCCAAACTCCTTAAAGGTAATTGCATTCCCTGCAGATACTTTGGTATCCTTAAAATAATAAAATGCTATCCAATGTGTGCTAGTATTTGAAGAATGGTCTAAATTTCAAACAAAAAATACAAAACCTAAATTTTTCAAAGTATTTCTAGAAAAGATCCCCTTAAAGTTTTTAATATTCTTCATAAATTGTAAAAATATCATAATTTGAAAGGGGATTATTAAAGTTTAAACTGAATAGTTTTTTTATCTGCATTCCCTTTCCTTTAGGTGTATTTAATTGCATTCCTTTCCCTTTTGAACCTGGAGGTCCAATTTTCATCCCATTTCCTTTAGGTGTATTTAATTGCATACCTTCTCCTGGAATTGCTTGTTTTAATCCCTTTCCAAAGATTTTATTGACTGAATTTCTTCCCAAGGCTCCCATTGCACCAGTAACTAATGGTGCTACTGCATACTTTCCAATTAATGGAGCAGCTGCCATAAGTAAGGGGGGCAAACCACAACCATTTTTTTTCATTGCATTAAGTTGTGTTGCAGAAATTTTAATATCACAAGCTTTATTTATTTTCTTTGCTTTTTCTAATTGGTTTATTTGTCTTTCTGTTTAAAGAAATGGAAGGGAAGTTTCTTGGCTAGTATTATTAACCCTTAAAGTTATAGGACTTGAATTTTTAATACTTTTTTTCGATTTATTTAATTGACCATTAGTTAAGTTTAAGTTATACTTTTTATATTCTGTAATTTGTATATAAAGAAAAAAGAAAATATTTTTCCAAAATTATTTTTCCTTAAAATGTTAAAGTAGTTTGATTTGATGTTGTATTCACAGTTATGTCTTGTTCATACATAATCAATGCATAGAATTTAAATGGATCTACAGGAGCACCTTGTAAAGTATATCTAAATCTAATTTCATTGATTGCATTTCAAGATGTATCTTTTTGTTTAGATAAATCAAATACAATTATTCCATATTTCTCCCTAAAATCAGAACGCTTAATAAATGTACCTGTT
>CABFPE010000521.1:175685-200839 GCA_900660155.1 Hofstenia miamia | reverse complement strand
TACAATCTACAACAATAAGTGGTGCATGGGCAACTCTGAAGAAGATATTCAACCTTAATTCCTGAAAATTTGAATTACTTTGAGGAATTTTGTTGAAGACTATTTCTTGGCTATGATCCCTATCTCTATTATACATTTCTATCTATTATTTACATAATGATTTTGTGAAAATTCACTATTAATTCTAACAAAACAAAACGCATGTATTTTATATGATATATTTGTATAGATATGCAACAGCTGCAAGAGTGGAAGTATATACTTCCATTCTTATGGATTTATTTTTTATAAAATTGTAACAAATCTATTTGAATATTTATTTGGAATTATTCAATGTTGTCATACACATTCAGTCCTCCACGACAGCTATGGTCGATTTTACAATGAATATTGATTGGGTAGGGGCTATTGTTATGCTATTAAAAATACTTGTAATTTCTTAAAGAAAAATCTTTGTTAGGATATCTGACAAGTTTTATGTTTTGCTTAAGAAATAGGGTGTAATTAAAAGTAGAAGCACTGAATTTCATGTAAAAATTCCGAACAACGAGTGGCTTCAAAAACATTGGAGATGTCCGGAAAATGTGGATTTTATAAAAAATGCAAAAAATTGCCCTAAACATATAGATGCATAGTTTAAAAGGGGTATTATTGAGTAATTACTTATATGGGTATGGCTGCAGTTTTTTTACCCCTGGCTGTAAAATCCTGAATTTCTAAAAAACGATAATCAATAGAAAAGTGTAAAAAGTTTGTAAAAAATGATCATTTTTAGAAAATTGCATATATACAACCGGTGTATTCATTAATACTGACGATTGTACTATAATTGAGTGGCGTCAATAACACAAGCAAGCGTTTAATAAAAATAAAGCGTTTAGAGCATAGATGGACGCAGGTGTAATATTTATAACCGCATTGCACCGCACCCGCAGTGAGTGGGCCCGCAACCGGCACCGCAACCCGCTTGGCATTTGAAGTTCAGCACCTACACTNGTAACAACCTTACGATCATAAATTTTCAATGCAAGAATATCTTTGTTATATGACATGGTTTTTTGTTCACTGGCCGTTTTCAGTTTAGTTTTCACAATGCCATCTGGCAAACCTTTTCGATTCAACCGTACTGTACCAACAGCTCCTGTTTTTTTCTTCTTCAACTCCCAGAACAAAAATGGTGATGTGTAGTAGTTATCCATGAATATAATGTAACCCTGATCCAAATATTTCCTGCACATGTGTAATACAAGATCATACGTTACACCAAATTCTGACAAAGGAAAATCGTGAACGCCAGTGTACAAAGAAAACTCAAGACAATAGTTTATACTTGAGTCCACCAGTTTATAGGTTTTAATATGATACTTATCAATCTTCTTTGGATTATAACATCTGAAGTGAATTCTTCCTTTAAACGGAACACATCCCTCATCAATAGATAAATTTTGTCGCGGTTGCCATACTTCGGAAAAACGTGTAGTTACAAACTCAAAAAAGAACCCAAGCTTCTTACATGGGTTATATCCATCCTGGCCTTTGTTTATGTAAGTGGAATTGTCATTCAGATGAAGGAAGCTGAATATATTGAAGAATTCATCTCTGCTCATTACACTTGGTGGAAAAGGTGTCGAATAAATACTGTCGGTCGACCAGTACGATTTAACGTTTCGTTTCTGAACAACACCAAAGTAAAAAGTCAATGCAATAAACTTCTTTAGTTTATCAACAGATAATTCTTTTTTCCACAATCTAAATCTAGATTTTGCTTTCAAATTTTCAAGGTTCTTTTCAAGAAACTCTGCTGCATATCTGTTAGTTTCTGTGACTATGCTTTGCCATACTTCATCAGCCATAAAAATATTGAAGAAATAAAGTTCGTCAGCGTCATCAGGTATATCAATGAGAAATGTCCCTTCATTGGCAAACTGGGGTGTCCATGGTGTGTCTATGTTGCCATCTTTCCATTTTGTTCCATCCCAGTCATTCGGGACACCTTTTTGAGCGGTTGTTACTTGTGTATTTGCAGTGACATTATCATCTACGACTGCATCAACAGCATCAACAGCATCTTCATCAAGGTCCATTGGCTCATTTCCCTCAATATCATCCTCTAACACATTCTCAACTAAGTCTAAGGGTTCATCATTTTCTTTATCATATTCTCCATCAATATCTGAGTCACAATCGTCAGCAATAACTTCATATTCTTCTTCAGAATGACGACTTCGAAGTGAATACTTTCCCTTCTGAACAGTCGCCATCTTGTTTTGCTGATTTCAGATGTTCTAGAACTTTCTAAATGTTGTTTTGACATATGGAAAAGAGATTTGCATAAATTAACATAAATTACATATGAACCAATCACTTATCTCACTTCAGGTATAATTTAAATTTAGATAGAGCCTTAACGTAAGGCCTAGTACAGAAAAATAATTTATGCAACGAAATCCCGCTTATATGCGGGATTCGTCTAACTTAACAGATGCCGTATCCCGCATATATGCGGGATCCGCACCACAAGGGTTAAAAAATGATCATTTTTAGAAAACTGCATATATACAACCGGTGTATTCATTACTACTGACGATTGTACTATAATTGAGTGGCGTCAATAACACAAGCAAGCGTTTAATAAAAATAATGCGTTTAGAGCATAGATGGACCCTATTACATCACGAATTAGTAAGATTGTTTAAAGTTCTCTTTTTAATCAAATTAAAGAACATTTCTTATGCATAATTTGGTTTTCGTAAATATCTTTCTACCGAAAATTGGAGAAATAGCATAAATATTGATGAGTTTTCAGCCATTGCATGTTTAGATCCATCAAAAGCTTTTACTCTATTGACTAAAACACTTTGATTAAAAAAATTCTGGGGTTTTCAAACAAAAATGCAGAATTACAGTAATTTTCATAATCATGGAAAAAGAGTTAAATTAAATTCCATTTTTCTGACTGACCAAGAAACAATCTTGGGATTTCTACGGTTATCTTGACAAAGCAAGTCAAGAAAACCTGGGAAACTTTGAGTTTTCATAATTTTTTAAAGCGCTACAAAATGGTGTACAACATGAGGCCATAACTATAAAATTGGAGTATTTTGGCATTTTTCCTCTTTGCTTGTAAAATCAGTTGGTAGGCAGCACAGTTAAGATGGAATCTACATAAAAACATGAAAAAGTGTGGTTTAAGAAGTTGAAGGAGCTTTCTAGGAGCCCTTTTTTCAAAAATAAAAAATTGTTCACGCCAACTTATTCCATGAACCGCCTTTTTATCTAAGCATAATCTATAGGAAGAATTTAAATTATGTCCAAGAATTGGATTTTCATTGAAAAAAGTTTACAACTTTCATGGACTTCGAGCACAGGAAGAATTTTTAACACAATTCATTTCAACTACACTTAAACTCACATACAAATAAATGTGTGAATATCAAATTTAAAATTTCACAACAGGCTATAAAAAAATTGCTCACGAATGTAGACAAAGCAGTTTGTTACTTAAAAGTAGGAAAAGGATTAAAACAATATTTTGAACAATCTGAAAAAAACATAATTAGAATAGAATTAAAGTATAAATTTTTATTTGCCTAAAATTAGTAAGCTTACATTGATAAATGTGTAAACAATATGTTAATAGTAGCAGAATTTCAAGTTCACTGGAATTTAAAGGGAATCAAACAAATTTTTATTATTCCATGAATATAATTTTTAACTGATGAAGAAAATTTTAACAAAAAGTTGTTGAATATGTGTAAACTAAAGCATATTTCTAAAAACATTTAAAACAATATTAGAAGTATTGGCGCCCCACCTTCAAGATTATATGGATTGGCCAAGATTCATAAAGATCGCGAAACGCCACCATTTCGACCAATCCTTAGCATGGTTAATAGTAAAACTTCTAATTTAGTATGTTATCTTGACAAATTATTAAAACCGTTTATTCCATCAGAGTTTAGCATTTCAAACACAGCTAAATTTTTAGAAAAAATTAAGAAAATAGATAAGTCACAACCAATATGGAAAAATTACATTGTTAGTTTTGATATAAAATCATTATTTACGAAGATTCCGGTTGAAGAAACAATTGATCACAATGCAAAACTAATAGATCCTACTAAATTCAATTTAGTAAATTGATTATGTCAATCGATACTTGGTGCATATTATTGAGATTATCTTGCACAAATGTTCTGTTTATGTTCAATGAACAAACATATTTTCAAATTTATGGCTCTCTATTAAGCCCAACAATGGCATCTTTTGCAATTAATATGGTTGAAACTAAGCTTAAAGATTATGATAACAAAGATAAATTATTTATGTATGCTCGCTATGTTGGCGATATTTTTTGTGTGGTGAAAAATGAGAAAATTGCCAATGATCTGTTAAATTTTTTAAATGACATTAATCCATCTTTGAAATATACAGTTGAAAAGGAAGAAAATGAAAGACTAAATTTCCTAGATGTAGAAATTAAAATACTAAAAACGATTTTGTCACGAAATGTCATAAAACCCAAAAATACTGGACTTTATATTCCTTTTACATCACATTGTGGGTTGATACATAAAAGAAATACCATCAAAGTCATCTTAAATAGAGCATTTCTTACATGCTCATCATATGAATATCTATTAAATGCATTTGAAGCAATATCAAACATCTTATTAAGAAATGGATATCCACAAAAATGATTAAATCGGAAATGGATAGAATATTTTGTAATACAACGCAGCCAAGAAAAGATCAATTAGAAGTGAAAATAACTTGGAAATTACCGTATATTACTTCAAATTCAGTAACTACCTCGAAAAAGAAGATACAACCGAGAATTAAGTGTCAAGATTATGTCAATATTTCAAACTCTGAAGACATCGCATTTTCTCAAAAACAAAGACTCTATTCCAACTCCTTTAGTTTCCTCATGTGTAATTATAAATGTGGTGAATGTGAAAGTTCATACTTGGGAAAACGAAAAGACAATTGGAATACAGAATTTCAGAACATATACGAGGTCATCTTCAATCCGAAATATATTGTCATGAACATGCACCTAAAGAGGAAAAACTTTAATATTTTAATGAAAACCAAGCATACAAAAATAAAAGAAACTAAGAAGAATCTATTAAATAAACAACTAAGTCAAAGATTAAATATCGTATAAGATCTAAGAATTACAATTTTAATATTATAAAATTTGTATTTATCATCATATTATTTTAGTTATTTTGTACTAACGATGAGTGGAGACACTCGAAATATGTATACATTAAATATTTTTTGTCTTCTACAAGGAATATATATATATACTAACTTTCGCTAGATGTCGTAATCAGTTAAAATATTTTATTTCAATTTTTGTTGTATTTAATGTTCATGGCTTTAGAAAAGAACAATTTAAGTTCAATACTGGTTGGGCTTAAAGCTCTTAAATTGCAATAGAAATGGCTTCTATCAAATTAGTGAAGAATTCACCATATTTTCCGAAATTTTGTAACAACATGTAATGTTATTTTGTTAGACAATTTGAATGTGAAAATTTCTTGGAATCTTAATTTTGTATTTATAAATTTAGATTTTCTATTTTTCTATACTGAAAAACATTTGCTTTTGTTATATTAGTCTTGTTTTTTATGTAGCTCAAATCTTTTTATTCATACTGCTTAATCCCTATAGATGAAATATGTGATCGAAGATAATTTTAGAAATTTTTTTAGTATATTACTCTAGAAATTAAAATTATATCATTTGAAATTTTTCATTATGTCAAATTTGGGAGTTGAGGTTAAAAATGTGCATCCCACAAAATAATATCCAAAGATCACAAAAAATGAGTTTGCTAAAAAATAGTTCTCAGAATTCTGTTTCAGAATTGGTGAATTTTCAAATAAAATAGGAAGTGTTGTATTGAAAATAATACATTTATAGCCAGAACAATGTTCGTTTTATAAAGAAAGTTAATTCTAAATTTAATTTTTATGAAAATGGCGCAAAATTCATAAACCAGTTGTCTCCACCATAATCTTAGATTCGCAATGAAGCTCTGCCTATTATTATGCAAAATTAATTTTCTTCATTCATAAATGAAAATTTAAGTTTCTAGTATTCGTAAATAAAATGGCTTAATAGGTGCAATAAACCACGTTGGATTTATATTTATTACTTCCTAGTGAATTATGCTGCATTGGATAATTACTGTAATTAATTCATATCATCATCTTTAAGTGTAAATTATTAATGAAAACTCAAAAATCATTAATAAGATTGGTCTTTTATCATAAATTTTTTCCTGCTTTCAAATGAAACAAAGATTTTCCAGGTTAGGAGACTATTCTCATCCCGAAAATACAATCATTTTTTTCTTGATTACTTCTATAAGTCAATTTTTGAAAGAATCTAATTTTTGTCAACAATATCAAATTGTACGTTTCTTGAATTTGGTACAATCTTTTTTGTCATTTAATGTTGATAATTACCTTGTATTTACCATTTTAGATGAAACGTGAGTGATATTTATCATTTTTATGTGTATGCAAGTATTACAAGTTTGCTTCTAATGATAGAATTCTTACTATTTTTCCACAGATGTAATTAGATTTAAGACACAATTTAATTCATAGTCACGAACAGAGATTTTCGTGTATTACAATCACAAGTGTTTTGCTGTCGCTGGAGTAATTCATACAAATGAATCTCGATCAAAGGAAGCTTTGGACTATAATTTACATCTAACATTTGTATAGACGTGATAATCTACGCATTTCCATTTTTCTATAACAGTTATAGAAGAAGGAAGTAAGAATTTTGAAAAATACGAATGCAGCAGCACTTTTTATATTGGGTAAGTTCTGCTGCACTGGTTCACTTTCGACGATTACAATAATCTGTGGACCGATAAATATTACTACACATTTTTTGTGATACATTCAAAACCTTTTCTATTTGGTATTAAGCAAAATGATTTGGTAAATATTTAATGTATTGCTTGAACATTCCTATCTTAAATGTAAATGGAAGGATGATTTCTTATTTCTAATTGAAGTCGAATACTCGATGTTAGGAACCCCTTAAATGTACAATGTTTCCTACAGCCAGTCAATATTCGCACCTTTTTCAAAGCTTTGTACTTTAATCAAGAAAAATGGGTAAGGATTCCCAATACTTCCATCTTTTTTCAAGTCTGCTAATGTTTTCCAGTCTTCTGCTATGTAATTTAAGAAATAGAATATTTTTACCAATTATGGCTATTCTTTGTAGCTTTTCCAAGGTTATGTAGTCATATTAGAACAGTTATCATCGTGGAATTATGTTATTCACCAATTGAATTAAACAAAAATAAAGAATACATGAGATGATAAGATTGCTAAAGCAATTCAATAACAATAAATTGATATATATATATATATATATATATAGGATGCGAAAGTCAAACCCCCTTTTTATAGTAAAAAAAATAACGGTGAACAATGTTTATTGTTAAAAGTTCATGATATAAGCAAAAAGTGTATACATGGAAATTTATGTGCTATGCAAAAAATAATTAAGTTTTGATTAAAATCACTGAAAAATGACACCATTATTTTGTGCACAGTGCCTAAGTCTACTGTGGAAATTCTCAATGTCAGGTTGCAATTTCTGTATTATTGAAAAACATTCGAATTTAAATGTTCCCACAAATATTAACAGAGAAACGGGAAAGAAACTGGTCGCTTTTTGACCCACGTCACGACCTGCCTTGAACTGACCGTAACAAGACCCGATCAAGGAAAGATTGCTGCATAATTCGCCAAAACTTCTTAACATAAAATAATGAATAAAAACCGGTAGGAATTTTGAGGATGCAAGTTGTTCTTAAAGTGTTATTCCAACCTAATAATTACAAATTACAAAGTGTTATTCCAACCTAATAATTACAAATTACCCACGACCGATCCGATTCAAAAGTGACCCTAACATGAATGCCCCATTTTTGCTTGTAACCTACAATCACTAGTGCGAAAATTAGACTTGTTAGAGGTCTCTTGTAGTGTTCTACAGCCTGATATTATTACTGTGCAAGAATCTTGGCTGAACCAACAACATAGTGACAATGATTTTTGTCTTTTTTAACTACTACAAGCCTGTTAGGTATGACTGATGATTGCATAGTGATAGCAGAGGCGGTGGCGTTGGTGTATGGACAAAAGAAACATTAGGTAGTTTTAACGTTGTAACACCTAAAGAATTGATACCCCGTGAAGTTGAATGTGTGGCAATTGATTACTGTGAAATGTGCTTGTTCTTAATTTGTATATACATACCTCCAAATTTAATGAAAGAGCGTAATGAAGAAATATGTCAGTTTATTGTAAGTGAATGTCACCAATTTCTAATGGAAAAAGTCACCACCATGTTGTAATTGTGGGGGATTTAAATAGTGCTTTTATCAGTCAATGCCTTAATGATATTATTATGCACGTGGATTTAGTTGACCTGAGCACTGAACCTACTCATGAAGGAAACAAGCTTGATGTTATACTTATGAGTTCACAACTACAAGCGTCTTTTACTGGGGAAACTGTAAATCCTATTGATAAATCAAAACATAGGGTTTGCATTGCCCGCCCTCTGTCTCCAGTTAGTAAAGCAGATGTTCCTTCAAGCTATAGATTTCGCCAAGGCTTTTGATTCTGTCTCGCACATCACTTTAATCAAGAAACTAATCAGTTTGAATTTTCTCAAAGGTTTCATTACGTGGCTGCTTGGATATTTATCTAATAGAAGTTTCTATGTCTATTGTGGCACGGTTCTCAGTAAAAAAATTTCTATATCAAGAGACATTCCTCAAGGTTCACTGTTAAGTCCCCTCTTATTCGTTGCATTTCTTGGTGATTTAAAGTCAGGCACCAAAAGCACATTAATTAAGTACGCTGATGATGTAACCAGTATTATCCCGGGAAATAACAACACCATGGCAGTCACAGGTTTTGCTCAAATTAATGAGTGGGCTGAATCAAATAAAATGTCGATGAATATTAGTAAATCTTCTCAAATGATTTTTGGAAGGCAAAACATCTCCTTACAGGACAAAGAAATCAAGGTAGTTTCTCATTTAAAGCTGTTTGGCATTACAGTGGATGACAAACTTAAATGTGCCATCCACGCACACAATGTTTGTAGGATTTTTATTTTGAGAAGTATTCGAAACACTGTTCCAAGACAATTTCTATACCAAGTGTTTCTATCTATGATAATCGGAGCGCTGAATTATGCTGGTGCTGTTTTCGTAGACCCTCCAGTGCACCTTGACAGAAAAATTCAAATGGTTTACAATTGTGCACAAAAAATAATTCAGAGCGATGATAAAATCATTTTTAAATTTTATAGCCAAGATAAAGCTATGAAGCTCTTTCTTCAAATAGCCGCAAACTCAAGCCATCAGCTATATCATTTGATTCCTCCAATTTCACCTAGGTCTGGTAAATTTCTCATTCCTTACATCGTACAGAGAGAAGAACAAAGCAATTTCTTATATTTTGTGCTAAGAACATTTTTTATCTATCTATCTATCTATCTATCTATCTATCTATCTATGGTTCAGGAAAATTGCTTTCAGATTTTACATTGATATTCTTATTGCGGAGTTAGTCATACCGTCGCGATTGAAATGAATATTGTCATTGCTTTGGCATAGTACATAAATTAAATTTCCATAGTATGCACTCTTCGCTTATAACAAAAAAGTATATGTGCACTAAAGAAATCAATATCATAAAAAATAAACGGAAAATGCTCAGGCAGCGAGATTAAACATTCTATTGCTTCAATATATTTTTATAATTGCGTTTTGCAACTTCAAATTGATTTTCAAAACTTGTGCCACGACTGTAGGCGGTGTACTTTTATAGTAAGTTAACTGCAATTCGTCATACATTTAATAAAAATTAGTTCCATGATATCTATATCAGATCAAGCCCAACACAATTTTCCAGCCGCAAATATATTATGAAAAATACTGAATAATTACTTCAAAAGAGACCAAGTTCCAACCTAGCTGCACAATCTGAATCATACATACTCACTTCTCAATCCAATTGAATGTTGAGCCCGCAACCCTACACACATTTTTGACAAATTTTTTAAAATGTAAAATAAATTTTTAAATATAACGCACTTCATTGTAACGTCAAATATGGTGCACTCGGTTTGCAAACAAACCTACTTGAATTTTAATAGCACTAAGTTGAGATTCTTAAGATTAAAATTTTACCATAAATTATCAATATTTTCAAATTTGTTGCTGAAAACATACTTTTATCCACGCATGTATACCAACAAATCGATGGCACGTTTGCCGAGCACAAATATTTGCATCACTATATTGTAGTTTTTGATTCTGCAATACTGTGCTTTTTAAATTGTAACTACAAAACGAACTGTTCTATTATATAGTTATTTTGTATCTAATGGAAAATACAAAAATTGCTACGATAAACATTGGGCAAATGGTAATTAAATATTGCAAATAATGTTGATGTTACCACAATATCTGGCCAAGTATTCCAATATTTTGTTACCCGGTAAAAGAATAAATTCCGAATAGCATTGGTATCAGTATCAATAAAAGGAGTTATTTGAAAAGAAAATTTGAAAATTCTTTCATTAAAAATTATAAATTGAAAAAACTCTAGTAAAAAAATTGCAAAATATAAAAGTCCAAAGTTTCACAAAAGTGTGTTAATTTTATGTGTTACAGTAAATTATTATTCAGAAATGCAGGAAATATTTATAGACACTGTGATCATCTACAAGTAATACCATAACTAGCTCTAACTGGTATATTGTCTACATTTGGCATAGATCAGTGCAACGGCAAAGTCCTTACATGTTTGGTATATAGTACAGGTTGTAGTGTTCTTTGAACATTTAGAAAAAAATCCATTCTTGTTGGGCCGTTTTAATGTGCGATAAATTAAATTTCCTATTGATTACTTTGGAGGAAATCTTTATTGAATTTGTTAAATTACTAGTGTTTATTGTTCGAATTACGGTTTCTGAAGTATTTTACTTTGATGGCAAAGTATTGAAAACAGTCACTCCGCAACTAGCAGCCTTTATTTTACTGCACTTCAAGATTTATTAATCTTGTATTAAGACGTGTCAAAGTATGTCAACTTTTCCAATCTAATATCAATACAATTTCAATCGGTAAGAGCATACTTCCAAAGCAGGTTTTTTTAAAATTGAAATGTCTAATGTTAACTTATGATTCCAAAGTATGCTAAAGGGATTATTCATTATTTAGTGAATATATATATATATATATATATATATTAATGACATTACATAAGTTTGCAACGGAAGCACTGCATTTTGAGTATTAAGCTTTAAATTTGAAATACTATCGTTAGGCCTGAGGAAAGTATCTAGGCATAGCACTTTATACATGAAATAACATATTCGAAATCTTTAAGAGAAATCTAGGAGCTTTTCTTTGCAATGTTCATTTCATTTTGGCAAAGAAAATTTTTCCCTTTTAATGAATCAGAACAACTACTCTATATGCATTAGATGTAGTCTAATTATAAGCTAATTGTTTTTTATTAGTAATAGTTAGAGAATATATATTTATTCATTTAATAAAAATGAATTTTTTATTAATGTATTGAATAGTGTAGCTCTGAATGTGTCCATTAGAACACAAGTTTCAGTAAACAACCCTTGAAGGAAGTAATTTATAATTTAGGCACAATGACAATATGCTATGAATTTACTCAAAAAAAGCTAAATAATTCAATTTCAAGTTGTTTCAATTCAAGAGTTTGATATGTCTTCTAACTTTAACTGCATGAGTTAAGATATTAATCAGTTTAACACAAACGTTTTGGTCCACTTAACAATAATATTAAAGAAAAACGAATGTTGAAGATTTGAGCGGAATTTTAGTGCATACTTTCTTCCCAGTTTGACCTTGCATTTTTACGTGACATTTCCATAATCAAAGGCAAAATC
Organism: Hofstenia miamia; assembly: GCA_900660155.1. Lineage (NCBI taxonomy): Eukaryota > Metazoa > Xenacoelomorpha > Acoela > Hofsteniidae > Hofstenia > Hofstenia miamia. The sequence goes on along the minus strand of CABFPE010000521.1, from coordinate 188,842 downwards.
ATTGAATTTTAGGAAAACTTTGACTGTTTTGCTATATTCCGTTGAATGGTTTGTGTAATCAAATTTAGAAAAGTTTTTTAAAAATTATTTATTGTTTCAAATATAAAGTAGTAATAATCGTAATGCAAATGCGATGAAGCAGAATTCTAAATAATAGATTTATAAAATCTGTGATATTCTATAATTTTAACGCTGTAATCTATCAAGGAACACCCACCAAGTTTACACATATATGTGTGAGAAAGATAGCATTCAAAGCATATATCTCTCTATTTAGTTCATTGCTAAAAAACGCAAACAGAACATTGAAGCGTTAAATTCTGATTGATCGTAGTATTTACCTACCAATCAAAGCACTAGTCATAGAAATACTATAAAGATTTAATTTAAGATGTTGTAAAGGTTAAATTATTACGTAATCTTAACGATTGCACACCTGCAGCAATGTAAGAGATTAGATTTTGCTCTTCTCTACAAAGCGTAAATCCCTAAAATTAAATAAGAGCCGATACGACTTAGTTCGACGAATATATGTATATCCAAATTTGAATTAAATTTGGCATTGTTACTAAACTATTTTTATTATTCCAGTGGTAAGCGATAACATTATTATATTTGCGAATATCTCCCGTTAACTTTTAAATTCAATTACTGATGTGGGAAACTTCTATAAAGAAATGTATATTTCAGTAGTCCATAAATAATTCACTACCTGGTACTAATAGACAAATATGTTTGCGCTATTGTCATTAAACCAGGTGCTAAATGTTCATAAAAACGTTTGCCTAATCTATAATTGAGATTAATTACACTATCCGTCGCCATTTTGTCAGCTTTCTTCTCAATTGGAATTTTGTAATTCTCTTTCTTTATAAAACGTTGCAATCGACTAAGTAGTTCTTTTTTGTGTAAGGGCAAGTTTTTGGAGAACATGACACAAATTAAATTTTTTCATGCTTTTTATGGAATTTGCGAGATAGCCTACAATCGTGCAATTCCATTTCTTATAATGACTGTCATACAGTCTTTATAAAGTCAAAAGAGGATTTAGAATGTTGTTAGCTCCCCAATCAACTGTAATATATTTATGACCTACAAGAACGTCTAAAATCTTATAAAATATAGTTTTAGTTTCAAAGTCATTTCACAAATTAGTGATTTTCTAAAATAAAAAATTTGTTACAAATGTACGGTTTTGCCATTTATGTGCGACATATTTACAAATATTGATTTCATTCAATCACCTTTCCTGTAATGTTTACAATTATTTCGAATAAATTACACCAAAGATTAATTATATCTGAGCCGTTCCAGAACAGTTGATCAGTTTTCCACATGATATGTTGAGGCTTTAAGCAATTCACTAACAGCTTCATTCGGTTCGCTAATTTGTAGGTCTCATCAATTCATTTTACAATTTATCAAACACGCATATCGATAAAATTTAATAATTTGCATTAAATTGTCACCTTAAATATTGATACAGTAACCTATGAGGGAATGGCGTGTTCCTTAGAATTTTGCTTCTAAATAACTAGGGTATTTAGACCATGTTATAGCAAAATTTGTATTTTTAAGTGCACAATAAAACATGATTCTAGTTTCATTTAAGCCTAAAATGTCTATAGTTTTGTCATATCCACATTCGTAACTGTATTGAGAAACATTTATAATCTTTAATTTTTGAAACATTCTAGATTTTAAAGCATGAGTGTGGATGTGAAATTTCGCCAAGAAATTTGTGCAATTTTAATAGTTGAAGACCAAATGTTGCATGCCAGATTTTTTGACAAGCGTATCGACAGTTATTTTGTCCTCAAAAGATCTGTCTAGGAAATTTGATTCTGGCGATTAAGTATATTGAAGTAAAACATATTTCTGTAGATGTGCAGTAAAACTTATTTTGCAATCAACTAAAATTACTACTAAAATTACTACTAAATTACCTTGGACCTAAGAATAACTGTAAGTAAAAATAACTTTTACACATTTTGGAAGCATGTAAGTTGTTTTTAAATATTTATGCTGTTAAAATTTAAATTTCCTTAAATTAAATTGTTCGGGTCTAGACTTGTTTCCTATAAGGGCGTGATCTCAGGCTATTGTTACAAAACATATTGTGACACACTTTTGTTGCCCTTGCTTAAAGCAGCATTGCCTCAACTTTTTCATTTGTTTTCCAAATTTTATTTGCAAAAAATTGTAAAGAAATATAAAATTCCATTAAGAATTTTATGAAATTGGAAATTAATCAATTTAAGATAATTGAAATAAAATCAAAATTAAATATTTTTGCTTAGAATGCATAGTCAGAAAACATTTACGAAATTAAAATTTCTCCAAATACCAGATGCTCAATGTTTTATTAAAAAATCAATAATTAATTAATTTTAGCCTATTTATTGATCCTTTCTTTATCAAAAGCAAATTTAAAGTTTTGTCCAAGTAAACTTCATCAATTTTTAAAAGAAGTAGGATCTATTTATTTAATATAAATTTGCTCTGTTCTTTTCCTCTCAATAGACTTTTGAAAAATTCATAGCTTCTTTGTGTAACTAATGACTTTTAATATTGTGCTTTCTTTTACTAAATATAGCTAAATTGTGGCTATAGGGATTTATAAAGTTATACAAAAATTTAGACTGTGAGGTATTCAAATAAATGCAATAAGTTTCACTTAGTGTATTTTGCTAATACTTTTGAGATGACAATTAACACACTCGGGCACTGAAGATAAATATTAAAATGAAATGTGATTATCTAAAGGAAGTCTATTAGTTTAATTAAATGAAAATTATTCTTAAATAAAATTCAAAAATTATTAGGCTTAGTTTTGATTATTGAAACAAAATTATAGAAAATATGTTTTTTTCAGTCTAAGAAAAATGGGGTTATTTTTAAGCGTAGACATGGGAGTAGAATTATCATCACCTTTAAATCTGAAAACACAATATTTTTATCTAAAAATTGACTGTACATTTCAAAATTTCACTTTCTTTTTTAAGTTTAATATTGGAATTGTAATTATTTCTTGATAATCATACAAATAATAAATAAAACATTAAAAATCTAGGATCATGCATCACATTTTTTAGGCTCTACTTTCTCAATATTTTCAAATTTTTTTCGAAGGGCTTCGCCCCACTTTTGGTCATGACTAGGATATCTCTCCTTCAGAAAATCTTGCGTGCCTTCCTGTACAACAGCAATCATGCCTAACAAATGCATTGTTACATTTTAGATTTCTTAGACCAAATTATTGTAAGCATTTTGAATACTCATACACATAATTTGCTAAAAAAATGTAAGGAAATGGCATTTGAAATATTAGATTCAGGAAAAAACGTTATTATTTGTAGCAATTGAAATTCCATAGCATTGTGGGATTTTCGTTTTAAAGCTATACAATGAATTGTTTCTGGTATAGTGGCAATCAAGTCATCATTAAGATAAGTGCTTTTATTAAATTAGAGATTGCATCTATAATAAAAAAAATAACGCAAATGAATCTGTATGGGATAAATTTTTCAGAAAATCGGTGTGGTTCGGGTTTTTGGGTTTAATGAGATCCGCAACCCTAAGATAGAGGTATAAATTTCGAAAAAAACTTGCTCCAATTAGCTGAACACCCATAGGCTCAATTTCAACAACTAAATTATTAACTACTCTAAACTAGTGCATTGCGGATAAGCTAACTTTGCTAACGTTATCCGCTCGTCTCATTAAAACTCATCTCTGTACCATCTGATATCTGGAATTAGAATGCCCATTAGTGATATGATAAGTGTGGGTCCCCAAAGTCCATAATTATTATTATTAGGTGCGGGTAGTCTCATCTACATTCCACATAATGTGAATTTTATATACAATTTTTTCAAATCATAAACTATAAATAAAATATTGAAAAAATTAACATATAATATATTTGAAATTTTATTAAGAATTATTAAGTATAATTTGTTAGTTGCAAAGAAAATTTCATTTCTGGTACAGTTCTGATACGGGTGTGTTTCTAATATCTCTTCAGAATGCAACTTCAAAAGATACCTTTAAATATTTAATATCGCTTTCGTCAAAATTAAATTTTCCTAATACCTTGGTTTTCGAAAACAGTATTGCAAATAGTTCAAGTAAAAAAGCTGAACACTCTTTACTTTTCAATGATTTTCACTAAAAAACAAAGTTGATGTACAATCATTTAAGAAAACACAATTAATATTCCTTGATGAATTTTATTTCACATTTCACTGAATTTAATATTTATCAAATTATCATAAAGATGAAAGTCATTTCGTCTCATTCAGTAGATGTCTTTCCTTCAATTTTCATTAAAAACGCTGTATCATGTATTATACCTCATCTTTACATTATATTTAATCACATCATTGAAAAGTGTATATTTCCTCAAATTTGGAAAATATCGTAAATTACGCCAATACATAAAAGCGGAAATAGAGCTCAAATTAATAATTATCGATCAATTAGTATTCTTCCAAGAGTATCAATAATTTTTGAAAGATTGTTGTTTAATTTCATACACAATTATTTAGAACCTAAATTTAGTAAGTCCCAACAAGGCTTTAGAAAAGGTTCTTCTACGGTTACAAATCTCTTAGGATATCCTGATTTGATTTGCAATAATTTTGATGAGAATATATCTTACAATGCCATATACTTCGACATTTCCAAAGCATTTGATACCGTACCACACGATAAATTACTTAAAAAGTTGTCATTATTTAGATTTGATGCTAAATTTCTGAGATTTTTCAATTAATATTTAGAAGATTGATTACAATGTGTGAATATAAATGGAATTTTATCTTCTAAAAAAGAAGTAACTAGTGGTATACCACAAGGGAGTATATAGGGTCCTTCATTATTTACAATATTTATCAATGATATTACAGATTGCATTGAAAATAAAAGTTGGATTTTTGTGGATGATTTGAAGCTTCTATTTTATGATAATCAATGTTATAATATAATAAAATGAAATTTAATGCAAGAAAGTCTAATATGATTTGCATCAGAAAATCACAAAACAATTTGGATGATTATTATATTGATGAAGTTTTAGTACCACAAGCCAATACTATCAAAGATCTCGGTATACAAATTAATGAAAACTTGAAATGGAAATATCACTATGAATATACTATATCTAAATGTATCAAATTATTCTTATTTCTAAGAAGAAACGTCCCATTTTTGTCACCTAACAGTTTAAAAATTCAATTATATAAAAGTTACACATTATCCCATTTAATATACGGTTCACAAATTTGGTATTCATCAAGAACTGGATTTATTAAGCTGGAAAAATTTCAACGACGTTGCATTCACTGGATTTCAAATAAAAAAATATAGACTATAATGATTTTACCAATTTCCATCGAATTTCAACTTTTGGACTTAATATTTTTAAATAAACTACTAAATAATAAATACAACATTGATCCATATGGTTATATAAAACTTACTTCAAAGAAAGCCGGTTTTAGAACGCATGGAAAATCAATGCTACAATCTCGAAAAGTAATTCAATCTATATCATCACCAAATTATTTTTACAGAGTGGTTCATTTAGCAAACTTCATCATAATCAATACTAACGTCGACGTATTTGCAAGACCAAAATATTTCATATTTGAAATAGATGAATTTTTCACTAATTACGTTAAGTCTAACTTTGATGTTAACAACATATGTTCCTGGTTTTTTCCCTGTGACTGAGGTAAATGTCGTGTTTCTAAATAGCTTTATATGAAGTAGCATGAAATCATATTCATGCTCTTCAAAGTAGCATTCAACCTTCGGAAACTCAACTTGGCAGTTTCACTGTATTTTGTAAAATTTTAGTTATTTTTTTATGTACCATTTAAAATGGTAATATTAGTCATTTAGTAGTATATATATATATATGATGTTCCAGAAAGACAACCTGGGCAACACGTCAGCATTTTTATGTAAATGTGACTGATTATTTTCAGTTCTTCGAGACTATAATCAAAGAGGTCTTAACTTTGTAAATGCGCATCTGCGGCTTACCGTGTAGTGTATTATTCCAAATTGCTTAATATGACATAAATAGGTGTTAAGGATGAAATGTGTCACTCAGCTAACTCAGAACAAATTGGCGTGCGACCATGGCCAATTTGATTTCTATGCTGAATCCGATTGCAAAGAGTATGTTTTTTATACAATTTCATTATACGTATTTTTTCTTAAATTGTGCCTCTCAAATGCCATGATCCGACACTAAATGGAAATTATTTCAAGACGTTTTCACTTTCAAGCTGCTCTTAATTGATTAAGTCAAACCTTATGTGCAATAAGCCACTTTCTCTTAATTTCTAAACTATTTAGAATATGATAATTTATTAACAAATAGCAATTTACTAGATTTTGAAGAAATATAAAATTTAAAATTTGTTTAAGCATTTACATATACAATATGGAGGACAAAAAAGACTGATAGAGTGAAAAATAGGATTTACATCAATATGATTTAAAAAATGAGCCTTTGCTGTATTTATTCACCCGATTTCTTTATTCCTAGTAACATTTTTTAATTTCTTAATAAAATTGTTTGAAAATTTCATACCAGCAATTTCCATTTATTAACAATCATTTTGTTAAAGTAGTGGATCGCTTAAAATATTTCTCCGAGCAAATTTTCACTTTTTCTATATTCTACAAAACGAGACATTGTGAACAGTCTATTTATTTAATTGAAGTATAATATTTTTGCTTTGAGCAAAGTTTAGCAATTATTCCGATTTTGGTTATTACCAAGACTATTAATAAAATTTTGAATACCTTCCATTGATAAGGGTAGTAACTATCTGTTATATGACTTTCCATTTCAATAATTATGCATCTGTTGGATTATTTCTCGTATAATTGAAGAAAACAGTTTTTCGAACACATTTAAATAATCAAATCCATTACAAAAGAGCTGCTTTGAGTTTAATTTTGGGGAAACAATTGAATGCTAAAATTGAAAAAATTTAAAATTTTGTTTAAGTAAAATAGAAATATAAATAATCCAAAATTTTGATGTTTACGCTAAGTTTTACATTGCTATCAATGCTAATTTGTTTTACTTGTTTTGCTCGGTGTCTTCATTCTACCTGGCGCATATTTGCAAATTTTTTAATATTCAATTGAACTGTTATATCTAATGTATAATAGGACCTTGAAAGTTCTATTTTTCACAACATGCTAGAGCTATAGACATCTCCTGCTTTATGCTTAGCAGAGTGATAAAATATAGATAAAGTAGGATCGCGTAATGGACTAGAAATTTGAAGATTATCTTATCAAAGAAATTTATTTCCAGATTTTAAACAAATAAATATTGAATTTTTCTTAGAAATAACTTTTAAATTTCTATGTTTACCTCCTTTTTTTGACTTTTTACTGTTTGTTAATATCAATGCATAATAGTTTTAACATTGCATTTTAGTAAAAAATTTCCAAACGTAACTCCAGTCAAGTGTGAACTGTCTGCTCCATGGATCAGATAATACATCAATTAGGAGTACGCCGGATCTAGTTGTGAGGCAAAAAACCCGTGTGCTACTATTATTTCCTTATATATTCTTAATAATTCATACCTGGGACCACATGTCAATTCGATATAAAGTTTCTACATACATTGCCAGTTTTTAGTTTCTACAAATAATGAACATAGCATTTCTTTGATAGATGCTTCTTATTTTAGTAATGAATGCTCCTTTAGAGCCCAACTCTTATTTGCTTTGTCCTGGATGGTATATTTGGTATTCCTTATTATGAAATTCACTTAAATCTTTTAAAACAATCAGAATTTTAATCAAATGTACTGTCCACCCCTTGAGTTGTCGATGTTGCGCTTGAAAAGAACAAATTCACGGTTGAGACAGAGCATTACCATGTTCGGCATGCGCCTTTGTGACAATTTGTATGATTTTACGCATTATTAATTATTGGATGTGCATTACAGATGATGTCGTCAGTGTATTTCGTTGAATATTATATTTGGAACGCGTTCGGCAAGTTTTGAAATTTCTAGCAGTGGTGAACAATTGTCACATTAATCAAACGTGATTGGTCCACGGAGTAAAATTAATTCAATGTATTTCAAATTACATTAAAATCACTTGAACGCAGGGGAATAGCCAAAACTTTGCCATCAACAATCATTAAGCGAGTCAAAGAGATATTTACTGGACAAACTAACATGAATCGATGCCTCTTTCTCAATTGCCTATTCAACAGTTTTTTGCTCACAAATGGGTAAGCGCACATTTCCTTGATTTTTTGAGAATTTCTTGAAGTTATATTACTTTTGGTAGAATAATAAAATCACTAGCAAATTATAATTTTTCTTCATATTTACATAAACTTCTTTTTAAAAGTAAATTTTATTTGAATAAATGTAATAAACGTACATGTAATGCAAAGACAGATGTATACTGTTATTTCATATTCGTTTCGTTTGAAAGACATCTTTGCCTATTTGCTATTGGAAAGTATTACATATTAAAGTTTTCCAAAAGCTGTTATATGCAAATCTTTAAATTTAAGTTTCAATTTCAATATTAATTTTATCAGGAACACTGAGAAATTCTATCTAATTGATAATTTCCAATTCTTATTCATTTCGAAGGAATTTGATGAAAAACATAATATGCTCCTATTTTAGTCTATGAAATTTGAATGTGCAAAAAGCTTTGGCAAAATTTTTAAAAGGATTTTTCTTAAAAAGTTTGTTCGGAACACATTGGTGATTCATTGAAATGTATTCAACAAACGACGATTAAATTCAAACTAGTTCACACTATATACACCGGCCTTAGATGCTATGGTTTTGTATCTAGTGTCTAATGCTTGTGACTTATCCGTAGCATGTATTCAAAGTAATTCCATTTTATTAAAACTTCTTTTATGTCCGATTTCCAAGATCCTGAAATTTCTCAGAACATTATTTAGATCCTCTTATTGTGTCTAGTTCACTATAGATATTTTGAAATCACCAATATATATATATATATATATATATAGTTAGAGAAATAGACAGGCAGATAGATAGATAGATAGATAGATAGATAGATAGATAGATAGATGGATGGATGAATAGATAAATAGATAGATAGAAAGATTGATGGAGAGCTATATAATTTTGATCATCAAAACCTTCAAATAATAGCATAATGACGCATTCCAACTTAGTTCTCAAGCTTGACCCAAGCTTATTTCTAAGCTCACTACAGGAAATTTGCTCGAATTCATAAAGGCGAATAGCAAAAGAAAAACACATCAAAAATTCGTTGCAGCATATTCCAAAAAGTTATATACATACAATGTTTCAATGTTGATATTAATTTAAATATAATAGGCATTCTTTACCTATCTAGTACTTTAATATCTCGTTATTACATATTGCGTTTCTCCTGAAATAGTAATGATTCAAACATTGTATAAAAATATGGTTAGCTGCCTTCTGATAGATTTTGGCTATGCGAATCATTATGCTCAATACTAGTCTCCTCGATCACTTAAAATTACTTAATTTTTTGAACAGCTACTAAAGAATGTAAGACTTAAAAGAAGTGACCTCTGCTGTCAATGTTACCTTAATTTAATTACCAAACTAGTTTTTTATTAATTCGAAAATCCAATTATTTCATTATTTTCTGTCATAGAGGTGACTTATTAAAACATGGATGTCTAAAAACATTTCGTTTATTTCAGCAGTAGTCTAGACAACCTTGATATATGGAAGTTTTATACGTGATTTAGTCTTTAGCAGTAAGTACTGTTTCCACATCTTAAATTTAGTTAGATTTACCTAGATCTTATATGAACCTAGTAGACTAAATAGCCCTAGTAGGACATCATTCATTTTATCAAGAGCTAATTTTTCTAATTAAAAAGTTGAAATCGTAAATGAATTTTATATTAAAGACTGGGTTCTTCGGAATCAGCCTCACTTACTCACATTGTCCTATCACAACTCATTTCTAAGAAACCTTGTTCCATTGTCCGATTGATCCCATGCCACAACGTCTGTTTTAATCAAAATTTGAAAAAAAATTTGAATGATATTCTGACATTTCTGGTCCCAACTCATTCATTTTGGTCCCAGTCCCACTCCAACACTTTAGTCCCAGTGCCAAGGAACGGAGACTAACTGTTTCAGCAGAACCCTAATGATAAAACTATTTATCTTACCCTAGTAATATTCGTTTTAGCGTTTCGCAAGAGTCAATTTGATAGAATTTGTTTCCCTCTCTTTACATCAAAAAGATCTGTTCAGAAATTACCAAAATTCGAACAATTTGAAATCCCTCTCTATGCTAAAAGCCATAAATGCTATATAAATATTACATTTATAATCATTTGATCCTCTTAGCGCACATTATTTTTGACTGGCAAATTGATGATTTGGTGAAGTTTTGGATTTTTTCAATAGGCTAAATTTTATGATGCCTTCGGAGTTAAAAATACTTTGTTAATCTATTTTTTGGGAGTACTTTTACTTTACACCAAGTATAAAATAGAGTAGCGAACAAAAACAGTAGCTTCATGTGAAAAAGCAAAATGGCATAATCAAAATTTTGAAAATCTTGTTAACAAAAGTCCTATAGCAGGAAAAAAGGTAATTGAAACTACTTTAAAGTTTGTCAGAATACTTCTCATAATAAAAGAAGTAAAAGTCAGGATAGCACAGAAATATCAGGCTTAGTAAAAAACTAAAAATTGAAAAATTTTATATAGAGGCGGTTTCACTCTCTCCCCCTGTGGCAAATAGGGTTATTTGCCACTATTTACTAGATTCGAACTACTTGCAACTGATTACTTTTAGTTATTGAATTTAACAAGCTAGTACGATGTCTTAAAAAACTTTTAGGATCTTTTTAGGATCTAAATCCAACCAGATCACAAAAATTGCTAATCAATATGTTTATTCTATTGGTTCATTTCTATACCAATTAAAATATTTGCTTTGTATGTATAGTATGCTTTGCAGTTTAATGTTTAATGTTTAATGATGAACTCGAATGTTTGTAAATTTTAAAGTATAGTAGTCCCTTGTACATTCATGTTTTGACAAAAATTAATTTTTTTAGTGGCATGGCATTCAAGTTCTTGACTGGCAATCAAGGTTGCTTGATGTCTGTCCCATGCAAAATATATTGGGAATCATAGTCCATGTCATTTATAAAAATAGTAAGCAAAATAACTAAAGTTGAAGCATGCCACTCTTAACATCTTCTTATGCAAGCTCTTTCAGTTGATAATGTCAATGCAGGATCATATGTTTCACTGTACTCGAGTTAATGGTAGCATAGCTTCCGATTAAAATTGCATTGAAGATGTGAAAATCTTATTTTCATTTGGGCTAATTCCGTATCGAGTCTTAAAATCCCTATTTTGGACATCTTTACCTTTTACTCCGTATGGTGTAATTGGTTTTTAAAACTATTCTACATGACATAAGCAAATTTGCAATCTATCCCAACAATTAGATTTATCCTAATATAGAATTGGTTAGGATTTTGTCATTCTTATGATCTTCATAATCATATTGCGCACACTAGCTTTAATTAAGATTAGAATATTTCGTGTCATATTTAAAGAAACTAATAAATTTTGAAGATATGCATCTACCACTTTATGATGTGAAATAAAAATCTATAGTAATATTTTTTATGAAGCTAAGGCTTGCAATTTCAAATCTTCAACTTCAGCTAAACTTGTTATGATTTAAATTATTACTTCTATATGCACATATTTATTAAATTTATTAATGCAACTCATTCTATTTCTTGCAAAAATTTCTATTTGAATTCAAACCGAATTTCCAAGACTTAATATTAACTTAATATTTACCAATTACAGAAACACATGAAAATAACTTTAGAAACTTCTGAAACCATTAAGAATATGTAAGGCGCACATAGCACTTATGTAATTCAATGTTTGCGTAATAGTAATTGCTCATTTCATTAAGAAATTTCTGGATGAATACATTCCAAATTGTTGGATGAGAACTTTATGTCAGATTATTCGAAGTTCCGCTATTATAAACTCACCTCACAGCTTCTGGATACTTCCCATGTGTTTTCCTATGAGAAGCAGTCAGGGTATTCACAAACTATTTGAAACTCAAGTAGTGTGCTTGAGAATAGGGATAAACAGTACTCTAAAATATATACCATAACCTTCTCAAAAACAGGTGATATTTTAATTTATAGATTGTGTTCTTGTGATTAGATTTCGGATAATATGTTCCTCCACAATTGACAAATAGAGAGTGAAATTCAGTTGCAATCATGCAACTTCTTGCTTTATCAACTACATCAGCAGTAGTTGAAAGCAAAGCAGGAATATTCCTACTAAAAAAACCTTTGTTTGTTTGATTTACCCAAAATTGATTATTGATGTTGATGATATTATGAAAATGCATGAAATACTTGATTTCTTCTGAATACTTGATAACACCCACCTGGAAAATATTGTTCAAACACTTCACTACTAAATATTTGGTAAATGTGATAATTGTCAAGATCCTGGAATCAATATATAAATTTCAGTCGATGCTGATCTTGAAGTTGGAAATAAGAATAACAGAATTTGCTTATTTTCTAGTATAATGTTTGAAAGTAGTATTCAAAGTTTTTACTTACAAACTCTGAATTATATAGATTATTCTATATGTGAGTGACATTTTTGAATCAATAATGAAGTTATGTCCGAAGTTTGAAAAATTTTCCCATTCTTTGGAAAATGTATACGACCTAATTTTGAACCAACATAAATATCAGAACAAAGTTGCTAATTCAGCAAGTATGCATAATTATTCATTGGTTAGATGCACAATTTTATTGAAGTCAACGACTATATATATATATATATATATATATATATATATAGGTTGTCCATAAAGTCTGGACACAATAAAATTTCATAATTTCGCCACTATCTAAATAAGTGAACTTCTTTCCGGATAAAGTACATTAAATTTTTAAATTAAGCCAAATTATGAATAATTTTAAAGCCTACATTAAAAAATAGTTAATTTTCTTGTGTCCAGACTTTACGGACACCCTGTATATATATATATATATATATACATATATATATATATATATATATATATATAT